>VZTT01062018.1:45038-62400 GCA_013400855.1 Buphagus erythrorhynchus
AGGCCATAAATTAAGATTTATAAATATAATATTATTTTATTCAATAAACACCATGCATTTTATACGGAGCCCTATATGGTCCATTATGAAGTATATTCCTATTCATAATTCTATAATGGAACAAAGTCAAAACAAATGTAACTAATCAAAAATTATTAAAATGCTGGAATCAGCCAAAACACAGGTTACAACAGACCAATTGTCTCCCATTTGCACTCATGCCTCAAGGTAAAATGCTGAAAGAAAGCAGCAACATTGCTTTTAAAGAATGAGCTGGATGTGCTAGAAGTTGAGTTGGGGCAGCTATTTTGAACTGATATTTTGGATGTGATGATACAAACTATTGCATTGTCTATGTCTGCCAGAAACGATCCATTAATGGATCTCTTCAACTGGTTCTTTAATGGTGAATAAATTTTATAATCTCCTATTTTGATGGAAAAAATTTGCTTTGTCCAGATCTATATATTTATCCTTATTTTGTTAGTTCATGTTTGCTTTGCAGCTTAACACTGAAAAAAAAACCTGCCTTTGGAAATTGTGATTGCTCCAAACAATTGATTTAGTTCTAAACATTTGAAACAGTATACAAAATGACAGCTGCATTTGGGTAAATACATCAAATATACTGAAATATATAAAACTTAATCACATCATTTATAGTGAAGCTGTTAAGCTGCAAATTGCACTAAAGAACATGTTAGAAATAACGGAGTCACCTTAACAGTCTGCCCATACTGTTCCTTTACATTAGTCTGAAACTAATTCTGTATCAGTGTGAAATGAATTGGATTTGGTTCATAACCAGGTCTTGAATATTATTTAGTTCTTACCAGAGCTACATACAGAGATGTGGAAGTGTCAGTCATAAATCATGCTTGCTAATGGACTTTCTAGGAAGAGAGATATTCTTGTTATATGGCCATGAGAAAGAACTGAGGTTTAATCAGCTTGGTGAGTGAAACATGTACTGTATCTCTAGCAAAAACTACTGAAAGCAAGGAAAAAATAGAAAATGCATATGAACTCCCCAAGATTATAGTTTTTTCTTTAGGATGCAAAAGGGCTCTTTAACCTTGATGCAGAGGCCCTCAAGGATCTCAAGTGCTGCACCAAAGGTTTCATTCATTCATCTCTGAGGTAGAAAGCATAGCTAGCTTCCCTTTTTTAGATATTCCTATCTGAGATTGTACAGTCTCATTATCAGTGAAGTGCTATAAAAGGAAATGCTTTGTGACCCCCAGAACAGTAATAGGGATGATAAAACCCTGAGAATCTCTCTCCCTAATTATTTTTTTTTTGTCTATTTTGGATCTGAAGTTAAAGCATCTGGAAGAACAAGTACTTTTGAGACTGATATTAAGAGTTAGGTTTTCCCATGCTCTTTCATTCTTCGTTGATTAGCAGATTAGTGTGCATGAGCAGGGAAAATATCCAGGCCTTGGAGATTTTTCTTATGGATAAATTATTTCAATAAGAACACTTTCTCTCTAGAGAACAGACAACAGAACAAAACAAAACAAACAAAACAAACAAACAAAAAATCCAACCCTTGAGAATCACCTCAGTTCTTTGGACATAATCCTTTACCAAACATGTTTGCAAAATAGAGTGAAGCATTTTAAAAGAATTTGACTGAATGCACTTCAAGATCCCACTCCTTATCTTGAATGAGGCCATGACACAGCCTCTGCTCATTAACCTATCATCTAAAAGCATCCAGCTTAGCTTTAAAAAGACAAAAAAAAAAAATTAAAAATCCAAGGGTGAAGTATAAATACCACATCTAGTTTCAGGAAAGCAACCAGTACACAAAGAGATTAAATTCCTCAGCCATGAGCTGACAAGCTGCCACTGGCAGATCTCAGCTCCCAAATCCTGCAAGTCTTACCTGGGTACTGGAGGAGATGGGTTTTAATCTTGCAGAGTCCCAGCTGTTTCTGTAGAACTAAATGCATGAAGAAGACCTCAGCAGTTTACATGCTGGAAGTCTACATGCTTGAAGACCCAAAAAACCTCAGCTTGAAGAGGACATAGTTTAAATACAGCTTCAGATCTTCTGGTGTTGTGACATGCTCACACCAGTGGAATAGCTGAAAAGTGCAGATTTTAACAACATGGTTTTAACTACATTGTTTTCTAGTTTTGATTCATGAGTTGCAGATTCACAAATCAATTTAAATTGTCTTGGTTGAGGGTAAAGAATTTTTTCACTGGAGGGGTCATCCCTCATTAATTATGAACAAAACACAAAGCAACTTAAAGTTTAGATGCTTTTATTATATGTTTATAAAACCAACACTGAAAATCAATTTTCTCTTTTGAATTACAGATATAGATAGGTCAGGTGGCTTCTAGCTACAGCTGGTAGATGATACTGCCTGTGCAGCCAAATGCCTCCTCATTTGGACCCTAAAACTGACATAGACATAATGGGTAAAGTACAAACATCATTGATGTCACTGCAATGTTGTCCTTAACTTTGCAGATCTAATATCTATGTCAAACTCTGGCTTGTGGATCACTGACTAAAGGCAGAACAATAAGGATCCCTGAATAGCTGTTTGTGACTTCCCTGCCTATGGCTGACCTAGTCAGTTTGGCTACATTTTGAAATATCACCAAATTCATCACAGGAACATTGTCAGAAGACAGCCTTAATGTTGGGTCCCCAGAAAATCACACTTTGCTGAAAATCAAAGATGCATTGTGAGTTATAGTCACTACATGTGATTATTTTGATATCAGTCATAGAGCTTCAACCATTTTCAGTGCTGCCAGTGAAACTGTGAAATAGCACAACTATGTCTGGCAGCAGACAGTGGGGAACAAAACAAGACAAAAAAATCCCAACAAAAGCTGCAAATAAAACCAGTGCACATTATGCAGAAATTGCCTTGGCATGCAGGTCATTGGTGATTTCATTTGTAAGTAATGTTTTGATTGTCACAGATTATATGTTGCTCTCATCCCCCTGACATTTGTTGTGCAGCGGGATTGATTTTTGTGCTCCAGTATGAAAAGGTCACTTTGATCAATGCAGTGTAATTGGCACTAAATTAGGATCATATCAGGTTATTTTGCTATTTAATGATGAAATATTAAAGAATAGCATGGGAAGATTGCAGGCACTAAAGTGCACTTTAAACCTGCTGTAATGATGTTTTATTTTGTGGGAAAAATGGAGAGAAAAACAACTAAAGTGCAGAAAATGACTGTGATGTATTGGAAGAGTGGCCTGGAATTACATATTTTCACTCGAAATAGACTGAAAGCCCCAGACACAAAACACCAAACCCAGCAGTCAGTCCTGAATATGTTATACACAGAGAACCCTTTAGAAGTTTTAAAAATGCTCATTATGTACTAGTTACATGTGTCAAGTCTTCACAATCTGCATATGATGACTGAGCAAAAGTAGATTGCTGAAGTTATGCACTTAGGCCATGATTCAGGGCAACATGAGACAGGTTTGGCCCCCACTAAACACAAACGTAAATAATTAGGCACATACTCAATGTACACCTTTGTGGGATAGTTATAAGCATTTTATGTGCATCCCAAACCACCATGGTAAAAACATGTCAGGATTATTCAAAGGATAAGCTTAAGCCATGCTTGTTTTTTAGAAAAGATACTTTTAAAAGTACTTTTAAAGTACTTCTACTACTCTTTTAAGTCCAAAAGTGCTTTCTTCATGCCCGCTTTGTTTTAAGAAAACTCAGTATTATTACACTATCAGTATTTGTAGAACAGTCTCTGTAGTGTAAAGCCAAGGTTAACATCTTAACCTTTTAAGTTTGTACTCCAGCTAGATAATGTACTTAAAGAGAACAGAGCTCCAATGAGATTTCCTGCAACATTAGCTGCCTTTAAAGAGTAATCTTTTGATTAAGATTTTGTAAAGAGTAGATGGAGGACACACCAATGTTCTCAATGTTAACAGTGAAACTCTCCTAGGGTGGGTGATGAGAATTAGCTATCAACTGTCATGTTCAGGCACCAGGCTTGATAGAACTTAAATGGGAATCCAAATGCTCAGCTCCTATTTAAATAAATAAACAAATAAATACACCAAGCAACACATCACCAATGAAAACCAGTAACAAAGACAAAAACCTCAGCCAGTTTCAGTCAATTCTCACTGAATCCACTAGGCTTCCTTTCAAATAAATGCAGTAGACAGTGCCTTAGATGAGCTGTCCATGAAAAAAAAAATGGATAAAATCTTTAAGAACACTGACTAAACTTGAATTTATTTCTTCAAGTATTTTTTAAAAAAATATGCACGTGCTGATGGGTTCCACAAGCCCAGATGCTTCCTATTTAATGAGGATATATTTAGAACATGAGTTTTGTCAATATTTTTTCAGACTTTGCATCTAAATAATGATAAGCATCATAAGCAGTGTTAATAGTGTATGTTATTTTCTCCACTGTAAATACATGCTCTCCCCAATTATTCTGAAATGTTGCTGAACAAGAGGAAGCAGCATAAGATTATACTTTTAAATGCAGCTAATGTTGCAAGAAATTTGTTTGAAGCTTTGCTGCCATTAAGTACGTTATCTAGCTGTGGCATGAACTTTAAATTGCTAAGATATTAACCTTGTAAGTACCCTAGAAATATCCTAAACCTATTAATAACACAAAGCAGTAGAATTGAAATTATAGAAACCATGTAAGGTAACCCTGAATGACTTATTTAAATGTATGTACCAGGCAATGTTTGTCCTAATCAATCATTAGGACTTCACTTATTTTACACTGTTCTTATTAAGTTGTTGAACTACTGGGCACATTTTGGATTTAGTTTAAAATATGTCTTTTAAAGTATATTAAAAGAAGACCCATGACAAAAGGAAAACAGAATTTATTTGACTTTAGAGACTTTATGTATGTATGAGTGATCCACTCAGAAGGAATAGTGTTTATAGATGGAAAAAAAGGATGTCACGATCTGAAGAAAATTATTAATAAACATATTGAAGGGCTGCAGGACCTGAATGTGGGAGAAAAGTGCAGGTGTAGGCAGAAAAAACATGCTCCAAAATACCCTGAGGTGGTATATCCCACAATCAAGGCCATGATAGGCACTGAAACTATGTCACAGTATATTTGATCTTCCACTGCCCATGAACAATTTGCCTGTAGATAATGAAGCTTGAATACAAAGGAAAGAAAATAAACATCTTTTCAGAATGAACTGTACCTTGCCCTATTTTCAGTGTTTTTTCCTCTACTTCTTCAGTGGTTTTCACACATATGCATAATAAAGGAAACTAATAAAAAGAATAATAAAAAATATCCCTCCAAAACATTAATCATTAGATTAAAAAGGAAGATTATTCAGGAGTCCCTGCTATGATATTCCATCAGTGGAAAGAAAAAAGATCAATTCTGGATAGAGCCCTGTGTGTAAAGATAGTGGGATTTTAATTGATTTCTCAAGTTCTGTTCATCCTTTAAAAGATGTTTCAATAAAAATTTACCTGATAGTATTTAAAAAATTATTTTAAATTAGTTTATTTTATTAAAAAAAAAATTCACAAGGCAATTCTAAACATTTTTCTAAAAGAAGTTACTGTAATTTAAGGACCGCAGTTCTCCACATGATTCAAATATGAAGAAAATGGGATCAATGCAGTGATACCCATAACACAGAAGTGATGGAAATCCAGAATTTGGGAAGAATGTGGCTTCAAGGGATGTTTTTGTTTCTCGACTTTGCTCTGATAATTGAACTCTTTCCCTCAGAAAGACTTGATGCTTTGTTTCTCCCTCAGAGTTGAAAAGTTTCTTAAATTGTTTGTAATTTAATCTCCTGATTATTTTATCTCTTTGTCAAAAAGTATACATGAATATCATGAAATTATTTTAGTAGTGGAATGAGAAGACTGGTGGTTTATGGTAAGTGTTTCTGATACTGTACTTTAAATGAGTATTTAAATTTTATAGAAATCAATACCTTAGATATAATTAAAATCATGGATGCATATTTTTAAATCAGAATTTAATTAATACTGTAAAATATTCAAATAACAAAGTTCATTTGTCCAATTTTATATAGTCAAACCGAAGCGAGTTAACATGTTTGTCATGTGAGATTCCTTAAATTCTTTGATGAATAAAAATAACTTTATTTATAAATAAATAAAGAGATCCATTTAAATATCAGCACTTCCAAAACTTGCAATTGAAAATTTCAAGGTAGAAAGATGAAACTCCACCACAAGAGGGCAGCAGGAATAAAAAAGGGCATGTAGCAAGAGAAAAACTCATTAAATAAGCAGCTTTGTAGCTACGTGAGTTTTATCCAACATGAACCCTCTTGCTGCCTGCTGCTACTATTTAAAATAAATTTTTTTACAAATCTAAGTCTTACTGGTTACTCTACAGTTGCATATGAAACATCTTTGGGTGACATACAACGCCATTAAGAGTTCATGGTGTTAGTGATGACACAATTTATTCCAGCTCATAGTAGGGAGTACCTGCATCCCTCTACACTTTGTAAATCAATATATGCATGTGTTTCTGTTGCACATTTCTAGAGGGCTTGTGACTTAGCAGGGATTATTTGCCTTTTAACCTGTCATCAGGTGCCTCAGAGTACGAAAATCCCCGCATAAAGTAGAAAAGGGAATAATTTCCCTTTTTTTTCCCCCTGTATTACTCATCTGGATGCTGAGAACTGAGCTGGTTTCCTGCAGTTCGTGCTGTGCCCCCATGCAGTTGCTTGCAGTGGGCACACGATGCACTGGTACCTGAGCATCGCACGCAGCCAGCAGCTCACCGTAATTTACGTACAGGTCCCTGGTCCCGTTTGCTTCATGCAGGCAGCGTGGGGCTGAGTGATGGGCTATGATGTCATTTCTCCCCAGCTGGGCAGCACTTACTGCAGCCAGCCTTACACGGGTCAGTGGGTGAGCAGTATGGACAGGCAGCCCCAGAGACATCCATCAAAGCAGCACGCTCATCCTCCATCTGCAGGGAATTCTGTGCTGCTCTCCCCTCCAGCCCTGTAGCACCACTTGTGAGCAGAGGAACAGCTGCTAGGCCATGTCCAGAGTGGGAATATTAGATGAAAATCCAAACACAGGCCACAGATCTTGCTGCAGCTCAGTGGTCAGCCCTAAAAGAGCTTCAGGGAGTGTCAGGGACCTACCAGGGCTTCAGGGAGTGTCAGGGAGGGTGCCTTAGAGGAAGCTCTCATCATAGGTGAGCTCCATGCTGAACTGGGGAGTGAAGGGGCCACTGTAAGGAGCATGGGTAAGAGATGAGCCATTGGGACACAGGGATCAGGGATAAGCACATCAGATGATTGAAGAAGCACAGGAGCCACTAAAAGCATGGCTCTAAAGAAATGTAAGCTCCTGTGCTAGCAGGATGTTCAGCCAATGCATCGAACCTCCATACAATCTTTTTTCCTTCTGACAACAATGTACAAGCTCTTCCCATTTTTTTAAATTTTTCTGGATTTTTGATTCCTCAAAAGATATCATACTATTCCTGCTCTCTTCAGTCCATCTGCAATGGAACTACAGTTTTGACAGTATTTCAGGGCAGAGGAGATTGGACTGAAGGTGTGGATATGTTTTTAAACTAGGGAAAAAATTAGATAACTCTATGTCCTTTGCTTTACCTTCCCCAGGTCTTTGAAGGTGTTTTGCACAGACACATAATGCATCAAGGACAGAAACAATTAATGACTGGACCAGCAAATTAATTTCTTTTTGTTGTGGATAACTGCATCATATCATCATATCCACAATTTTTATCATGTCTCACCAAACTTAACCATGCCAGAAACAACTTATTTAAAAATATAGGGCCAGATTCTGCAGTATTAAGAGTTGTTACTGCTTGGTTTTGGCAGTGGGATAACTCTTTATTGTAACTTCTGGCTTCAAGTAGGTGAGTCGATTTGTAAGACAAAAATTGGATTCTCAGGAAACAAATACTTGAAAAATATCTGTTTGCTCTTCTTAAGGGATCTTATTACTACTCTCATAGATAAAATGAAAGTCTCTAACTCCATCTAATGTTCAAACTGCTGAGCACCCAGCATCTGTGTAATCTGCTTGCAGAATATGACAGCTTTGCTATCGTACAAATACTATACTCTTATACTGTCATGGTTGCACAACATAAAAACCATCTGAACCACACACACAATATGATACAGCATAATATAATACAGCATGCATCCTTAATTGTAATTGTAATGGCCACTTAATTGTCTTTTTTTTTATATTCTTAATATTGTTTTAATGTTTTCACGAATCAGCTCATTTCAGTAAGTATAACCATACGAGACAGAAGTTTGTGCAAGACCACAGTGAAATCAGCAGAGTGATAAAAAATGAGAAAAATTCTGTCACAACCAGCATTTCCAGCTCATTCTTAGGATTTCATCTGCTTTTCAAACAAATTGATACTCACCAAAAGCTTTGCTGACACTGTATTTGTGACATACCATAATTAATTTGTGCTCTTTACATCACAGCGTGTCTCAACCAAACACTGTAAAAAGAGAAGCTGTACATATGTTTATGGGGAGAGCTCAGACCTGCAAGTGGACATGCATGGGTACACACACAGCCTTTTCCTTCAAAACCTATCTTCTTGTATTCAAACACAAATTTGAAAATCTATGAGCCACGATAATATTAATTCCCAGTTTCTTTGACCCCTCATAAAACAAAAGAAGAATGAGTGTTTGGCTAAAAGGATTCTAATGATGCCTTTGGACTCTTATGTTCACGTAATGACTAGTAGAAAGATTTATATGCCCTGTATAGGTATAATTAGACACCCACAAACCCATTGACCCTGACGAGGTGAAGAGCTCTCCTGCTTTTTGTTTCAGCAGTTGAATCAATACTTGCACGTTTTACCACTGTGGAGTGAAATTGAGGAAATGAAAATCTGATAATTTTGCTCCCAGTGCAGTCTAGACAGAGGAGAGCAGTTTTAGTCTTTGACAGGAAGATCTATTTCCAGTTACTCAAAAGGCTAGTGTCAATTTTAAAACTTCTCTTATTATTGATTTTCAGTTTTGTTAAAAAGGATGTTTTATTAGAAATATTAGTCCCATTAACAATGTAAGCTTATGTCTGTTTCACAGGTTGATGAAATCATGGTTTAATTTTGGTCTGAATCACAGGATATTTCTGCCTGGTGACTTTTGTGGCAAAATATGTAGTCTGAAGAAGTTAATTTCATTGTGTCTTCTAAATCTACATAAGTCAAAACAGAACTCTGTGTGCAATGGTGCAGGTTCATCTAGGAAATGCAGTGTATATGAAGAAACAACACGGCTAAATAGCTAGAATAAATATAGTTTGGCAAAATATAAAGGAAGTATTATATTTATTTCAAATGTGTTGCTTTTTCTGTAGTTTTTGCGTGTTTTGTTTTTAATAGAAGAAATAACTACTCATAAGTGTAAAAAAATGCAAGAATGTTAAATGAAAATCCTTTAGGTTGGATCTGGAGGCATAAAGCAATGATATTAAACTGCAAAGCAAAATGATAACACATTTCTCTAATTTTGGAAGAAGTATCAGAAAACTGATATTAAATTTTGGTTACTATGGTAAAGAGTTTCAATTCAGTACAGTGCATTATGTATGGCTATTGCCATTGATTTTGTTTCTTCATATCAATAGACTTCACTGATTTTAATGTTCTATCACCTGGCTTTTACCTGTTGTATCACATTGTCTTATGTGTTGCTTTTTGGTAGAAGTTCATAATATGTTGAAAACACACATAATCATAAGAGATCTGAATAAAATTTCAGCAAAGTCAAAAATCCTCAAGACCCCTTAAAGACAAAATAGAAGTCATTTTATATGTACAGACTAAGAAGCTTAGGATTAGAATAGCACAGATGGTTCCAGTATTAACCAGAAATTACTTTTTGCACACACACAAAAATGTGTCAATAAGTAAGCTACTATAGAAATAAATAAACCACTTTTCTAATTCATTAAGAGAACAGGAGTCCGTTCCAGGGGTGCATCACATGCCTTGTTTTAATGCTCTGCCTTGTGCAAGAAGAAATCAAGGTATAATACTTTGATAAATAATCAGTTCTGAAGGCTTTGAATTACTTTGGTATCTCTCTCAGCTTGTCGTTTGGCAATGCTTATTGCCTTCCCCAAAACAGTTCACACTGGAAGTAATCTCCAATGTTTGGGGCTTTTTTGTCTGAGCCTATAATTTTTTGTCTGTGTCTGTGTCCTGAGAGGCACAGCTCTTGGGGATGAAGAAATTGATATTAAATATGTATATCAGGACATGAGGGGTTTTTTTACAGCTGCGGCTTCTGCCAATGGAATTTTATTAAGCACAAATTAATGAAGCTTTAGGACTCTCAGTCTTTACTCCCACAGGGCTAGTAAAAGTAAAATTCTGATTTAATAAATCCTTCAAATAAGGAAGTAACCACCCCCACCCTCAACCCTACAACTTGTTACTTATGCAATCCAAATTGAGCTTCCTGCATGGATTGCAGTTCTTTATTTGGTTGTACTTGAAATCATAAGTACTGGTATGACATTTTTTGAAGCATGTATTGAGTCACAAGGTGCTGTGAATTTTGTTAATTGAAAAGTCTGAATTCATCTCCTTCAATCAGAAATAATTATTTACCTGATATGGAATATTGTCTTGCAGAGCCCCAAGGTCACACAAGATCTAAGATACTTATTATTATACTTATAGCTCATGGGGGTTGCCTTAGATGATCTAAATTTTTGCCTTTAAAACACAGTATGTGATTATTTGAAAGGATTTGCAAATCATGATAAAATTTTGTTAAGCCCAGTAGTACTTAACCTTTTAAGAGTGTCTATGAGGTACATCTTTAAAAGGGCTAGTTTAGACCAAATAGGGAATGATTACATCACCTAGATGTTAAGCATGATGGGTAATTGCAAATTATTCATCAGTTGTTTGTTACTATTTTTTTACTCCTACTTCAAGGTAACTCAATAAAGCTAATGTGGGAGGTTGTTTGTTTCATTTTGGTTGGCTTTTTTTTGTTGTTTTTTTTGTTTTTTTTTTTAATGAGGGTCTTTTGCTTGTTTAGGTTTGATTTTTTTGTTTGTGTTTTTTTGGGGTTTTTTGTGGGTTTTTGTGGGTTTTTTTTGGGGGGGTTTTGGGTTTTTTTAGTTGGTTGCATTATTTTGTTGTTTGGGTTTTGTTGGGGATTTAAGTTTGTGGGGTTTTTTTAGATAAAATAAACTAAAAATGCTGTAGATTGTCCCTAACAGTAAGGAAATATACTTTTCTCCTCTCTGCTTTCAGTCACTGAAGATACAAGCTCTTCGGTACGTAAATTAAAACTCAAAATTCCCTCTTTTTTTTGTAATTTTTCAAAATGCTGTTCTCAAAAAAACTTATAAACAGCCAGCAACCACCAAAAAGTGATTTTATACTGAGCCAAAGTAAACATGGATTTTGCTCAATATTTCAAGTTCAAGGCAGGTGGCATTTTTTTTCTTCTCTAAGAATTATTAGGTGTAGTTTTATCTCAGAATATCAGTACAATACATAAAATCATCTTTTCCCCACATGTGCTGAGGGAAAAATCTAGAAATATGAAGGGAAAGTTGCATGTAGCTTAAAGGAATTGTTGAAAGTCTATTGCTAAATAGGTGATTTGCTAATGAGAAATTTGTTCTTTGAGTAACCTCTTATTTTTCCATGTTTAAGAAACAAGATGTAATGCTGTGTAGCTAGTGACTTTTAGATCAAGATTACAGAAAACAAGACAAAAAACAGGAGCAAAATATCCGCCAAGTGAAACAGCACAGTGTGCTGTGAGCCCCTGCCCGTTTGCAGGCTGGCTGGGCTCTGACAGTGCCACGGTTCCTCTGCCTCGCATGCGAGCTCCTCAAATTGAACCAGGAGCTGCAAACAGCAAGCAGCCTCTCTTCTGCATCTCTCATCCTGCAAACTAGCTTAAGAGCTACGTCTTGTCACTTGCCTGTGCAGTTTAAGGAAGAGCAATGCAGCATAATGAGAGAGGAATAAGACCTGAATTCCTCCTAGCTGTTTCTACTGTCCCCTACTGAGACCAATTAGCTAATACCAATTTCTGTGCTTCAAGTACAAAACTTATTTCCTCCACACCCTTGTCCATGAAGGATGGTTTCAGGCACTGTCAGTGTCTTTAGAATTACTGCATTCTTCACCCCCACCAGCCCTGTTTGTTAAGTACAGGAGTAGGAAAAAAAATACCAAATTGTATGGTTTACACCCTCTCTAATAATTCACCTGAAAGAGTAAGTGATATTTTTGTGTTTTCAGAACCATTATTCACCTGATTTTTTTAGAATTCTATTCTTTGAAATCAAATTCATGTTCAGATAAGCTGTCCCTCCTTTTGCCTCTCATTCTTGAACCAAAGAGATTGCATAACCTTGGTAGAAGTTTCTTTGAAGAAAGTGACATCATGTGGATGCTGAATTATAGGGAGAGTAAAAAAATGTACAGAAAATACGAGGAACAGGAGAATCTGGCCTAAACTTCCCTCATGCTTTACACAAACACACACATACACAAGTTTAGAAAACAATTCCTATTTCTCAATTAATTCCTAAATGTAGTCCCTATGCAGCCAACCTATGAGAGTTTAAATGCCCTGAGTATGTGACCTCAGCAGCCTTGCTCTCAGGCAGCTCATGAGTTTCTGTACAGAGTGGGTATCATTTAGTGGATTAAATTGGCCAAAACTATTCAAACCATGACAAAGTGCAAAGGCTCAACTATTTTGTAAATAACATGTTATAAACAAATGTTAATTATGCAATTGAACATCATTTGTTACAGGTCTCAGTGGAGGATAGAAGGAGCAATTAATATCTTTAAAAGTCCATAATTACATACTTATAGAATAATCTGTAATTGCAAATAATAATGTAAATATATAATTGAAAAATTTAAAAAATCTGTGTTGCATCAGAAATGAGATAATAGGGACTTTACTGTTGAAGTGAACTAACCATCTCAGATGAAAGCTTGTTCATTCATGTACATCAGTCTAAGTTCTCCATTAGACAAAACTCTTGCTGCCTGTAGCCCTTGAAAATTATAAAGCAAAAATCTAACTTTGAATTTGAGTTAAAACAAGTAAATTGCATTTTTGTTTAATTTTTTGGTAGAAGCAAAACTTATTGCCTTGGAAGAAAGAATGGCTTTCAAACAGACAAAAAGGTCATGTTGAAAAAAAGCTTTATGGCCCATAACTTATTAAGAAATTAGTGAATATTTTTGATTTGAAATTAGCTCTTTTTCTATAGTAAAGTGGATAAACACTTAAAGTAAATAAGTGGGATTTTTTTCCGCAAGTGTAAAATAAGTAAATTTTTTCCTTAAAACTAGGGGAAAGGCAGCAGCAGAATAGGAGTAAGTTAGTTGAATACAACAGAGTTAATAAACCATTCCATCATATCCATTAGTTAACAAGCATGGTAGACTGAGGTCTAAAGATGTAAGTGATATAATACTGCTTTAAACTGAGTTTGTCTGCCACTGAGAATTCTCAATGGAACTTGGGGTGTAAGGCTGCAATTTTCATCACCATGAGATTTGGGATATATTTCGGTGGTGCATTGCATAAACTTCCTTATGAGAAAATGTCTTTATAGCTGCAATCAGTATTTGCATTGACAGACAAATTTTAATCCACCAGACTTTTAAAAAAATAACACTGAGTTGAAATTAACACATGATGATGGAAATATCTTTTACTCTTTATATGAAATTAGGTAGTAATTTCTATGCCATGGACAGTTCTTAACATGTTTGCTTACCTCTCATAGGCTAAACAATAAACTCGTTTTTTTCAAACAGTTACTGGAGAGAATTTCTTTATTTCTGTCAGGAACAAGCACTCACAAACATGTGAGTGAACACACATGTTCACACACCCTTGTTGGGGGCAAACATTTACGAATTTACATTTAAGAATGTTGTCTTGAGCTCTTTCAATCCATTTTTTTCTGTATTGTTCTTGTTAAGTGATACAATCATGGCACAACTACATTTTCTGTCACCTCTGCAGCCGAATGCTGTAATGATATTGTTCATTTTGAAAATACAAGAGACAATCCCTACACTGAGATCTATAGCCCTTTCCAGAATTTGTAATGAATTAGTAGCACTGGTCCAGATGTGAAGAAAGGAAAGAGGAGATCTTTAGCAGCAAGCTTTATCCACTGATTTTGTTAACTACATTGTTAAAAATGTTGTTGCTTTGCTTAAAAAAAGAAATATGAAAAAAAAGTTTTCAACAAGATTTATCGTATTAAAGCACAAAGAATACAATTTGTTAGTTCAGTCTGGACAAACAATAAACAAACTGCAGTCCCTGTCACCTTTTTAATTATGAAAACAGCTCAGCTATGTTATCAATCCATCTTCCTGTCCTATTTCCTGCTTACATTTCTATCTTTGTACTTTCCTCCCTCTTAACATTGTGGTGTTCTTAAAGGTTAAGAAAAAATACCTGTCACTCCTCCTTCTGTGGAGTATATACATGGGATAAAATTTTAATTAGAGAATGCTGAGTCCAACAGATGAATTCTGCACTAAGTACTGAAAGTCACAGGATTAGAATGCTTATTTTTTACAGTTAGAAAAGTGGAGACTATTCCACAGAACTACAGTGTTGGGGTTTTTTTCTTCAAAGCTCTGCCTTCTAGTGTAGTCCTTTTTTCATTGTTTGACCAAATGTTTATGCTGTCAAAGGGACTGGCCAAAAGCAGGAATGTGATTGCTCATGTCAATTTGTCAATTTAATGTAGAACACTGAATACAAAGAGCTACAGAGGTCTTGAAATGGGTTATATGGCTCTAAGTGAAATTGAAGCCTTAAACTATCCCTTAAATGGTAGGTTATAACAATTTGTGCATTGCACCAGCTGAAGCCTTTTCAGGACATGAGGTTTAATTTCCAGATATAAAAAGTTACAACAAGGATTTCTGATTGAATAATAGGTGTTTTTATTTAATCTTTTCAATAAGGAATTTCCTTCTCAGACCTTGCCTATTCTTACTTTCACAACTGGAGAATTATTCATCCTCCATTCACTTGGCACCTTTCAGTTAGATAGAAGGATCAACAGAATATGTCAGTACCATGTGAACTGGAAGATGTGGCTAGATTTTACTCTGGACTTCCTTTTACTTGATATTTATTGCCTTCACTGCTTCCCTGCAGGGAATACAGACAATAGAAGAACAGAGCTAAGTATGGAGGTGCTTACCACAACAATTTTAATATAGCAGGTTTGGATTTATTTCCAGCAAGTGGCTCTTGTGGAAGGGAAAAAATGTTTCTTTGAAGCTAAAATCAGCATGAAAAAATGGTCAAATGAAATTTAAAAGAACATGCCTCTGCCGGTCATTTATGTGCAGGAAGTAGACGTCATCTTTATGCCTAGCCTAAGTAGGTGTCATTTTTATGCCTAGCCTAACAAAGACTCAACAGTGACAAGCAGTAATTTACACAACAATCAATGATGGACTTTAGAACAATACAAACTGGGTCCATTCCAGGTTCTGGAAAAAAAATTAATAAAGTGGAAGACTTTTAATAATATCTTACACGGATACCTAAAATAGGACTTAATTATGAATGGATAGAAGACAAAATATTCTTAATAGTAGTAAGCATTAAAATATTCACATAAATACCTAGGGAAGTGTTCAGGTTTGTGAGGGATAATATCAGTAGTGAAGGATAATATCAATATCATTGGAATTAGTTCAGTTGGTCAGAGCATGGTGCTAATAACACCAAGGTTGTGGTTTTGATCCCCATATGGGCAATTTACCTAAGAGTTGAACTTGATGATCCCTGTGGGTCTCTTCCAACATAGAATATTCTGTATTTATACCCTGTGAACTCTCCACTGTCTTTAATATTACTGAAACACAGTGGTTGCTGATAACAAATCAAGACACAGTCAATACATTAATTTTATAACTGAAGTGTAGATCTGAGTCAAACAGCAGTGATTTTAGCACTGTAATAAAATAACTACTGCTAGTCACTGACAAATGCTGACTTTGAGTATTTCCTGCTATTTGTCACTCAAAACAAATGTTATATATTTAGACCAACTGGGTATAAAGTAACATATCAATAAAAGCTAAATCTGAATCAAAACAAAGATTTCCTGATTGAGACCAGATTTTTCAAATTGAATCCATTACTGCGGACTACTGTGTGTTCTATCCTTATAAACTACACTGCCCTCAAAGAAAAGATATATGGGATCAGTACACAGGTCTGAAGTTAGCATAATCAAGAGGAAGGCAACAGGATTTGCTCTATTTCATAGTCCTTATTTAACAGAGGGTGATATCTGAAGAATGAGAGAGCATAAGAAATACCAGGGGACTGCTCTATTGGCTCATAGTGCCTTTCAACAGGTAACTACCTCCTTCTCCACACCTCTGATGAGGAATCACCTGCAATTCTCTCCCTCTTACTCCCTTTCCTAGTTTTGCTAGGTTTATAGAGAATTAGGACAAAAGTAATAATGTGAAATAAATGCTTTTTCATAAAGAGATAGGTGCATGTGTGTGTTCATGCCTATGTATCTATAAAATCCTTCACTATATTTACTCTGGCGGAAACATTGGGTCAAGGACATGGAAATTACAATCCATATGCAATTGAATGGCAAATACCAAAGATGTCCCACACAAACACGTGGATTCCCACAGAAGAAATGAGATAGAATTAAGACAAAGGGACATTTGAGTTTCAGGAGGGAAAACCAATACTTGTTATACTTAAGTTTTAAAAATTATACTCCAGAGTGTCATAATTTTCTCAGAGAAGTGAGGGGAGTCATTTATGTTGGGACATTTTCAAGTAAGATGGATAGAACCTGCTGGTTATATACTTGGAGCAAGGACTTGGCAAAAAGAATACTTTTTCACTATTTTTTTTTATTATTTTAATGTATCATGAATTTTCCTTAGGAAATATCCTGTATTGAACTTAGTTCTTGCAGTCATACCAGCGATAGTCACAACATGACTTTTCATTAAGCAGTCTGAAGTGAATCCTTTCATGATATCTCATTCTTACAATGACTATCCCTTCCTTGTACTGAAAGTAAGCAGTGTAGAAACTCAGACCAGGCAGATCTGTCTACCCTTCATTTGTCTAATAGTCAACTGTACCCTATTTCAGATAATTGCAAGAGGACTTGATTATGAATGTGTTTGAAGAATTTAACCAAAGGTGTCTTAAAATTTAAAAAAATCCTCTAGATATGCCTTATATAGTATGTGCTAAATAGAATACCTTTGCAATACAGAATTTATT
>VZTT01062019.1:0-24974 GCA_013400855.1 Buphagus erythrorhynchus
AGGTAAAAAAGTAGGAATTGAGATTCACAGCTGAAAATACTAAAATATGTCAGATCTGGATTTCTGCACCAGAGATAGTACTAAAATTTAGATCTTTATAGTCCTGAAACATTAATCTTAGAGAAATTAGGATTTTAGTTAAAAGTAAGTTATTTACTAAAATTAATTAAATCAAATGGATAGGCCTTGCTGAAAATAATTAAAAGAAGTTAGTTAGAAGAAACTGGGCTTGAGATAGTTATCTCAGATTTAAATAACTGTCTGTCATTTTTATGTTTGCTCAGCTGTGCTTGCAATGGGAAAATAAGAAACTAGTAAATAGATCCAGAGAAGCACAAACAATTGCAACCAGAAACTTATTCAAAGTCACAAAGGGAAGAAATTGGAGTGCTCCCAGAGGTCATTTGTATTGTCACGGATAGAAAAGGTCGAGAACTCAGAGCAAGGAACACTCGTGTTATTATCCTCTTTTTAAGACCCCTCCCCACAAAAACGACCCCAGACTTAATTCAAGAAGCCAACCACGCATGCTTAATAGCCATTCAAGCTAATTACCATAGGAAGCGAGGAATGGGAGGTGCTGGTGTTATGAATATGTAATCATTCAAAACTTTTGTAAATAAACAGACTCTGTGATCACCTGTGATTTTGCAGTGCATATTAGGGGGTTACCCCATGCAGCTGCCTGGCGCTGAATAAACACATATTTTCTAACTTTAAATTGTTAGAGTCTTTTATCCATCACAGCTGGGTATTGGTACTAGACCAATACTCATATTTTAGTAAATCAGTCCTAATCCATAGTTTTAATCCAAAATTCATCCAGACCTTTACTGGAGGTCAAAGTAATTAATTAATTATTCACCAAAAAAATAATAATCATGGTTTTAATTTTTTAGTGTTTCCCAAATCATCTCCTCTTGACTGATGTACCTACACCAGTGAAAATGAAGAGACAACTGTTGGGGGTTGAATTTTCCCTTTTTCTTTCTGTGGAATTTTTCCCATTGTTATGCTAAGTATTTAGGTCTACATCCATAAGCTCAGTTAACAGTTTTCTCTCGAAGGGGGGGGAGGAGAGGGG
This sequence comes from Buphagus erythrorhynchus, assembly GCA_013400855.1. Classification (NCBI taxonomy): domain Eukaryota; kingdom Metazoa; phylum Chordata; class Aves; order Passeriformes; family Sturnidae; genus Buphagus; species Buphagus erythrorhynchus. Next base: position 1,085 of record VZTT01062019.1, read on the forward strand.
CAACACCAGAAAAAAAGAGCTGAGGTGAGGGGGCTTCCCCTCGGCCGCTCGCTCATCTCGTTTGGCTCGGGGCAGGACGGTCGTTGCTAACGCCACTCTGCCACGCCGACGTGGGAGCTGCCTTCCCTGGCTGTGGGATCCCCGAGGTTTCCCTGGTCAGACACTCTCCTGCATCTCCTACCGACTTCAGCACATCCTTTTGGAGCATCAGGGCTGACCCTGCCCTGGGACCTGTGAGCGGCTTCTCCCGTCTGCCCTTTCCCATCTGGGACACAGACGCCATTCCCCGCAGCGCCCCTCCAGCCATGTGGTATTGCTACTTGCTCCTGCTCACTGAGAACATCAGACTGCTAATCGCACCACAAGAGAAAGGTGTCCACAACCAGAACTGTTTACTGGATTTTCTGCTCTGCTGCTGTTGATCTTGCCGTTATTGTTGTGTTTTTGTTTCTCTTGTTATATATATATATATATATGTATATATATATATATATCTCAGTAAAGAACTGTTATTCCTACCCCCGTATCTCTGCCTTAGAGCTCTTTAATTCCGAAAAATCATAGTAAAGTGAAGGGAAGAAGGGAAAGTGGGGGTTTACACTCTCCTTTCAAAAAGGAGGCTCTTGTCCCTTTTAGAAGATACCTGTCTTTCAAACCAAGACAACAATATCTGTCATTTGAAATACTTAGAATTTTTCATAAAAGTTTTCTCATTTTCAGATCAGGAATTCTGCCTCAGTATGACGATGTAGAATATGAACTGGATAAACGTAGAAGAGAAGTGTCTGCCTCTGGATCACGTGGAATGTCCTCTTCTAGAATACCTAATTCAGATGGAATCTGAGTATTAAGACAAAATGCTCTGAAATCATGGAGGAATAGGTGCAGTGTCAGTAAATTTAGACCACGTATCTTTTGTGGGGAGAACTCAGCATCATGAGTGTGCTTTAGCATATGCTACCATTTCAAATGAGACCTGTTTCTAAGGAAGCTATGTGTTCTAGAAACTATGCGTTCTAGAACAAAGCACACAGATGTAAAACACTCGGTGCGTTGCAGCATGACGTGAGTTTCTGTAGCACGGCAGCCTCTTTAGTAGGGAAGCCAACACAGAGTCACTGCCAGGATCAGGCAGCTGGACAAAACTGCCTCTTCAGCCTGTGCACTTGCTGCCCGCAGGCGCTGCAAGTTCCTCCTCTCCTGGCCGGGCAGGGACCACTACTTGCTGTTCAGGAGCTTCCTGAGCTGGTCCTCTCTGCCTCTGCTGGCACTAACTTTTCTGTTGCAGACCTGATTCTTCTTCAGGGGCTCCCCCTAGACCTGTCGGATCCCTGTGGGCTCCCTTGCCCTGGAGCTCCCCCGCCGCAAGATGAGCATCCAGGATCCGAGACCTGCCCCTCCGCTGCGGGCCGGGCCGGTCCCGACCCACTCCCTTCATCGAACCAGGAGGAACGTCTGACTTAGCGACTTAGCCATAATTTTTTTTTTCTTTTTTCTTTTTTTCTTTTGTTTTTTTTTTTCTTTCTTTTTTCCGGCATCTAATTTCTGCCAGAATTTCTGCCAGGTGTCGGTTGCCCAGGCTGCCCATATTCCTCAGAGAGCTGCTCTCATCGTGTCCTTAAGCTGATGTAGAGACCCTGCGTCTATGTGCTCAAGAAGGAGGTAATTCTAATTCATTTACTCATTTTGTATTGGAAGTATGCTTATGTGTTGGGTTCGTGTGGCCAGGTTTGAGTAGCAGGACTGGGGGAGGGAGGGAAAGAGTGTGGGGTGTTGCTAAAGGGGTGGCTCTCACTTTTAAAGTACATTTCAGGGTATTGGAGGTTGGTTTTTTCTTTCTTCTTTGCCTGTGTAATTTTTTCCCATTGACATGCTAAGAAGCACTGATGGCTAAGTCTTTGAGACGGTGAGGGGAGGGGGAACCGCCCTGGTTTTTTGGGAGCTTCTCTCGGAGTGGGGGGGGAGGGGGACACACCGCGAGATTGGAAGCAAGTAAAAGGTGGGGTGGGGCAGTTGCTCGCTCTTGCTCTCTCTTGGCTCCAGAGGAGGAAGGTCGCTGCAACCGCCAGCCATTCCAACGCCGGGAGCTGCTCCTTCTTCTGCTGTTGGACCCAGCAGCATCCAGGGCCTGCTAGGACATCCTCCCACTTTCAGCTTGCTGTTTCCAAGCGTCCTGCCTCTCCCCTCCACCTCTTCCCATCTGGGACACAGCCGCCACCACCCCAGCGCTTTTGCAGAGGCGCGGGATCGTCGCATCTGCCCTGCCCACCCGGAGCTGGCCAGCACTCACTGCCAGTGGTGATGGGAACTGCACCAAAGGGAAAAGTGCTCTCGGCTGAGAGAACTGTTACTGGGTTCCTGTTCTGTTTGTTGTTAATTTCATAGTTGTTGTTGTTTTGTTTGCCTGTTATATATACTAGTTATTCTAGCTATTCCTATCCCCATATCCTAGCTGTTATTCCTATCCCCATATATATCCCCGAAGGCCTGAGAGCCTTTGTCATGTCTGCTCGCAAGGAACCACTTTGTCACTAAAAACCAGGAAACAAACTCTCCAAACAGTTTGTTATGTTAGAAAGCTGGTATTTTTTTCAGCATGTTGGGTGCACGGGGATAGCTTCTGTTGGGGGTTGTTCTTTATTTTCCCTTTTTCTCTCTGTGGAATTTTCCCCATTGGCATGCTAAGAAATCTGTTGGCTAGGCCCTAGCACAGATGGCTAGTGACAGAAGGATGGGAGAGACTCCCTGTCCCTATTTTTTTTGGAGTTTCTCTTGCAGGGCGGGGGGGCAGGGGAGGGGAAGAGGGAGAACACCGCGAGATCAGGGGGCAGGTAAAAGAGACGTGTGGGCAGTTGCTCGCTCTCTCTTTTTTACCCGTGGAGTCTGAGGAAGACGACCGCGCTGCCGCCCACTACCTCTGCGATCTCAACACCGGGAGCTGCCTTTTTTCGGCTGTGGGACCCCACACCCCCTGCTCGGACGCCCTCCCCCTTCAGCCTGCCACCTCCAAGCATCCCGTTGGAGCACCGGGACCGACACTGCCCCAGGGATCTGTGAGCAGCGTCTCTCTCCTCCACCCTTCCCCGCCATCACCCCCAGCGCCNTATACACACTATTATATATATACTATATATATAAATTTTATATCTATATATATAAATATACTGATATATACTGATACATATATATCAGTAAAGAACTGTTATTCCTACCCCCATATCTTTGCCTGGCAGCTCCTTTATTTCAAAATTATAATAAATTGGGGGGAGGGGGTTTATATTCTTCATTTCAAAGAGAGGCTCCTACCTCTCTTAGCAGATACCTGTCTTTCAAACCAGGACAGCTTCACCTAACACGCACATCCACTTTCAAAATTTTTCACTATTTATACACTGTAGCAAATAAAGAAATTAATGTTCATTGGCTGTAAATTCCATAATTCTCTTAATTAATTAGTATTCTATCTCCTATTTGTTTGTTTTCTCACTTCTTATGCTAATTAGCCTAGTCCTTCAGTCTTTTTCTTATCTTTTTCCCAAACAGAAAAGGTGAACTGGCTTTGTTAGTTTCTTCTTTATCTTGAGTTCCTGCAAAATGTCCTCGGGGTTCATGAATTTTGCATTACTTTTGTTTAGTTTCAACAATAGATCTCTCTCCAAGGGCTTGTTAACATCCTTTTAGGTTTGAGATAATTGAAACATATCAGAGTATTGATTACACTTGTTTTAGCAAAACTTAGTTTCAATAATTTTCCTAAACTGTCTTCCCACAATACCAGCTTATGACAACCTTGATAAATGCTGGCTACAGTGGCATATGACAGAGTGGAAAATTACACTGCTTCAGAATAATTAAAACAATTCATTAGAAGAGATAATTAAAATAATTAATTAGAAAAATTATGAGGAAAGTTATATAATTTCCCACAGTTAGCACAAGGCTTATTAGTCACAGATATTGAGAGTTAACACAAAGCCGCATTTATCCCTGACATTTGTAGTAAGCACCGTATGATACAAAACAAAGCATTAATCCTAGATAGGGATCAAATACTATTGTGCTAAGGTTAAAAGAATTTTCCCCCACTGCTGCATAAACTCCATTTAAAAAAACATAACTTGTTGTGTAACACTTTTAACTACAAGTCTTGTGACTGTCCACAAAAGTATGTTTTATATACTTTCCTCACATACTTCAAATACAAGTATTAGATACCACACGGTAATATCTAAAATTTATGGCGGCAGCATAGAGGCTATGAAATACTGCTTCCTTAAAAGCATAACTGGATTTTATATATAATGGTTATCTGGGGAGAGGAAGAGACTGAACCTAAGGGAGCAGAACCACATAATATGCAGAGACCCGCCACGTAAAATACAAGTGCAATGTAAACTTGCAAGTTTATAATAAAACCGAAAGGGAAACACGAGAGTGCTGCTATTCTGCAAAAGTTTACGACATGCCGTTTCGCCAGAACTCTTCCTCAAGCAGCAGTTTGGGAAAGGAAACAGCAACGTCCCTCTCCCGCCACGGCGTGTCCCAGGCCTGCCCAGCGCGCTGAGGTGGCTCCCGGCGTGCCGCGCGCGGGGGCGGCCATGTTGCGGAGCCATGTTCCACAGCAGCACGCAGCGCCGGCACTGGACCTTTCGCGGCGAGGGGGAGCTGGCGCGGCGCCGCGCTGAGGGGAACCGCCGGGCCCGGGCTAGGGCAGCGGCCAGCGGGAAGGTGCATGGGGCCGCAGGGGTTGGGGAGCGGGGCGGTAGGATGCGGTAGGATGCGACGCGGCGGACTCAGGCGCGGCTTTGCTTCTCCCAAGGTGCCGCAGGGCGACCCGGTGCTGCTGGAGCCGCACGAGGAGCTGGCACTATGCAAGTATTACGAGAAGAGGCTGCTAGACTTCTGCGCCGCGTTCAAGCCCGCGATGCCGCGGTCCGTGGTGGTAAGCGAGGGAAGGACGGAGCTGCAGCCTCCGCCCCCCTTATTCCTTAGCTTACTGCCTGCTTGGATTGTTTTTGAGAGTGCGGATGTCTTTAAAGCCTCTTTTCTCTCTTCTAGCACTAGAGTCTGTGGCCGCTTTGTATCTTTTTTTGTTTCGTTTTCTGACGCGTACAGCCATTTCAAAACCTGGTATCTTTCCAGGGAATCTTTCTCCTGTGGCTCTTAAACTTGGTTGGGTTACTGAATTGGTTTGTTTTCCTTTAGCAAAGAGTAGAAACAAAATAGTCGTAGATGTTTAGTGATACAATGAAACAATCCCCCAGTAGTTACAGGAGAGGGTCCCAAATTTGGGCTGTCATTCACTTTTCTCCATCATTAATGCTTCTCTGACAACAAAATAATGTACTGGCATTATATTAGATCATGTATTGGCAAAATATTAACCTACAAAGGAAGAACAAAATTACCTTGAACTTACTTGTCTTGAATGCAGAAGAGCATATTTCAGAAGGGAGAAGTGCAGACTTAGACTAAGTGCTGAAGAAAGGAGTGAAATTGTGCCTCTCTCTCACTAAGCCATTAAGATGTATGATTTACACTGTCCCCTGTTAGTCCTCTGTTTTTCAAGCAGGTATGGTGAAGAGTGCCATGCTTGAGGATGCCTTTGAAAGATGGCAGTCAGTGCCATGGCAGGTTCTGTGAAGCCAGACTGATGCTGGAGAAGTAGCCCTTGCAGAGTCTCATTTTGGAAAGCGTTGGCTTTCATGCTGATGAACATGCTGCAGAATTTAGTGATGTAAAACGTCAAATGGTTAGAATTGCTCACAGCTTTCAGGATGATGTTTTTCAGCCTTTGATTTTTAAATTTCATTTTAATACCATTTTTTTTTCTTAAAAGATACTGTTGGCTTTTTAAGCATTCTCTTCCAAAACGTGTCTAAAAATAAAAAAAATTATTTGGTATATGTAATGTACTGTAATGTACATTTGGTATATGTAATGTGCTGTAATGTAAGGTTCTTGCAGTCAAAAATAAAGACTTTGAAATATTTAATGACATAAAATGGCTATATGTGTCTTAGTGCCTCAGTGTATCATATGTGCTTGTAGTATATATCCAAACTTGCCTGGTTTTGTTTTTGTTTTTGTTTTTATTTTTAAAAACTTATTTATTTTTTCTTAATTAATTTTTATTTTTTACCTCCTCATTTTTTTTCAATTTAGGGAACAGCTTGCATGTATTTCAAACGTTTTTACCTCAATAACTCGGTCATGGAGTATCATCCCCGGATAATAATGTGAGTTATCAACACTTCTTGAATTACTCAATCAAATGGAATATTTGATCTTTATATTTATAAAGACTGAAAAAAAACCAAGAGAGAAAATCTGAGAGCTTAAGTAGGAGTAAAGACAAAAACTATGGTCAGTTTCACTATCCTTTTGCTGTGTTCAGAACATGGTGTTTTAAATATACACAAATTTTCTGAGCAGAACTTTATAGGAGAATGGATGCTGCATATGTCAATTGTTTGCTTTTTTGTTTTTTTCCCTCCTCAAGGCTAACATGTGCATTTTTGGCTTGCAAAGTAGATGAATTTAATGTATCCAGTGCACAGTTTGTTGGTAACCTTCGAGAAAGTCCTCTTGGACAGGAAAAAGCTCTTGAACAAATACTGGAATATGAACTGCTACTTATTCAGCAACTGAACTTCCATCTCATCATCCACAATCCATACAGGCCATTTGAGGGATTTCTAATTGATATTAAGGTAATACTCTCTGATACGCTATGTGCTCTGTGTAGTAAAGCAATACAAGTCTGTCATGCATTATCTTAAAAAACTTTACTTCCTTTTGTGTCTGTGAGTTAAAATATCTAATTTCTTTAGTGACAGATAAATACCTGAAAGATGGTTGTTTTACTTGTGGTCTTTAAGGTCTTTAAGTTATTTAGGATATTTTTGGAATAAAAATATGGTCTGCTACTTTTTAGCTTTATAAAATACTGTTGAATTGTGTGTTCTGAGCTCATGAACAGGAATGACTAACAGCTGATTATTTTCCTAAATCATTACTTTTTAGACTCGCTATCCAGTGCTGGAAAATCCTGAAGTTTTGAGAAAAACAGCTGATGACTTCCTTAACCGAGTGGCTCTGACAGATGCATATCTGCTCTTTACACCCTCACAGATCGCTCTCACTGCCATATTATCTAGTGGCTCAAGAGCAGGAATTAATATGGAAAGGTAGTATTTTCTTTCTTTTATGTGGGATTTAAACAGTTTATTTGTTTCTTGTATAAAATTGTTTTGCTCTAGACATTCTTAACTACTAGAATTGTGTATTTACTGATTAATAGCACTTGTCTGTTCTTTATGTTTTAGAATGGCAGTGGTACTGTTCATTTTCACAAACAGGTGATAAAAGCAGTAGGTTGCTGTCTGGTATTTATATTCCTCTGGAAGAAGTTAAAAAAAGCCCTTGATTACTTTGCCTTAATTAGAACAGCATAGGATTTTCAGACTTCAGTTTAAGGGTTACACAGGGAAGAAAGTGAAAATATGGTGGAAACTGAGAGTCAACTGAAATTACAGTGAACTGACAGCTAATGGGCATGCTGTAACATGCTGTGTTTGGCTGCTGCAACTGGTCAGTTTCCACAGATAAGAACCAGGGCTAAGGTGTGCTTCAAATCAGTCTTTTCTTTTCCTTCTGTGTCCTTGCCACTGGTGTTTGCACAGGCATTATCAAACACTTTGATACCTTTGCTGAAATGTGTAGTCTGTTTGGTTTAGTTCTCTTGTGGACAAAACATACGCTTTTCTTCAGATTAACAGCTGAGGTGGTTGCTGTAAGGAGCTGTACCTGGCATGTTATAATACCATGCTACTGCCTGTGAGCATTTTGCATCTGGAGTGTAACACCTGCTCTAAATACAAAAAGTTCTTTTAAAATAAAATCACTAATTTGTTCTAAATCTCTAGTTCTAAAAGAAGGAGTGTTGGGAGTATTCTCTACAGGATTCACTGTTTTCTCAGAATTGTGTAAAACCATTCAGATGCTTACTTTAACTTGAAACTTGATCTCATTCCTAGATATATATTCTGTACTGCTTGTGCCAAAATTCAGAAAACAATGCTTGCAAAAAAGAATTAAAATAATTTGTAGATGTGATTCAATGTGTCCAAATTTTGTGTGCACATTCAGGAAGAATTCAAGTCTTTGTTACCTGTCTGCACCATACAGTTGTTATAACCTTGTTATTTGCTGTTTAATGTGAGTTTTTGCTGCCAGACATGAAAGAAGCTGATGGTGCAGCTGATGGTCTGTGGACCTGTGATCCAGGTGCAGCTGCAGAGGTGATACAGAACACGTAGGAATTGGAAAACCTGTTGCTGTCATGGGGGAAGGGCTAGAACTTCTTGGTTGTTGTGGGTGTTGGTGAGGAAGACTGCTCATGTCTTTATCCAGGCAGTGTGCATTAGTGTTATTACTAAAGAGAAGTTTGTTCTCATTGGGAAGAGAAGGGACCCATAGCCTCCTGCAAGACAGCATTTAGTTATAGCTTTCAGCTGCCAGAAGCAGCAGGCCTGTCTTGCAAGTTCTGCTATTGGTCAGTCTGAAAACCACTGTAGTATTTGTTTGTCCTGTTGGCATATTGTACAATAATGTGATGTTGTTGTAGAATTTTAAACTTAATTTGACTTAGCTTCATGAGGCTTAGAAATGTCTAATTTGGCAGTGTTATTTCAATGTGGCTGGGGGAATGTTTTTGTCACCTTTTTACAGTGAGATTTGCTTTTTTATCACTTTATAGCACTTAAATAAAAAGCTTAACACAAGGAGTTCTTACTTATCTCATTATAAAGCTCTAGGAGATGTTAGTAATAAATAATGCACTTTTTACTGACTCACAATAATTGCCACAAATTATTAAGACACTTTAAAAATTTATTCTTCCATGTCTCTTTGCAGCTATTTATCAGAAAGTCTTTTGCTGAAAGAAAACAGATCAACCTTATCCAGATTACTTGATGACATGAAATGTAAGTAAATATTGGAAAAGTATGATAAAGAATATCTCAAAAGGAGGAAAAAACATCTTTTTATAAATTACAAAAGCTTTAGATAGAAAGGTGTGCTTCAAATGGTTCTCTTCAGCTTAAGGCATGCATAAGTAAACTGCAGACAGTAGAATGAACTACCCAGCTTGTGGATGGAAGGGGAAAAAAGACTGAGACAAAATTAAGAAATACATTAAACAAATTAAATTAAAAAACAAAATTAAACTAATTATAAAACACTGATTCAAAAGTGAGAAATCTATTTTGAGAACTAGAAAATGGTTTTCTGTATGACAGATCTAAATTGCTTTTCAAGTCACTATATCTTAAACATTACAGCTTCAGGCAAAGCCTGCATATAACAACTACTACCACTAGAAGGTACCTTTTGTAAGCTAATGATTAATGTGATATGCCAGTATTTATACTGCACAGCTATTTTGCAGCTATAAGTTTTTTCAGAAGATGCTTAAGTTCACTAGTGTGAGAAATACCTCTGTGTGTGTATATATTTTACAAATATTAAGAATACCACTATGTTTAGCTAAGCTAAAAGGGAATGTAGTACACTGTTACCTTTTTGTATTTAAATGAAAAGGCTGTGGTATGAAATTCCCAGAAAGTAATTAGTTATTCAATGTGTTAAGCTATGCATGCACTTCAAATGGGAGTGGTGGCAGTGAAACTGGGCTGGCTGACATATGAGCAGTGAATGCACCATACAAGTAATCAGGGTCTACAAATTCAATTTAGCTTTAATTTATAGAACTTAAGATGTTGTTTAATTTCTGTTCTTCTAACAAATCGAGTCTTCAGACTTCCATTGCAGAGATGGAAGGGAATGCTGGGATCACTTAACTCTTCAGTTATTGTGGATGGTAACTTTAGCCCAAAGGCAGCTCTTCTGTAAATGTAAGATGGTTGGAAGGAAATTTTGAAAGCATTTGTAAATGACTTCTACAGAGTACTGGTGGCAGAGAAAAAAATTTTAAATTTAATTTGCATTATTAAAAAGACTGTAACTGATTTTTTTTTTTTTTAGGACAGCAGGTACAGTGTTGATTGCAAAAATACCTGTGTATTTTGAAGCTTGTTAGCAGAGTAATGTGAACTCTGCCTTAAGGAAATTTAGAGTCAGTGCTGATGGACACTTTTTTCACTGTAGCTACAAAGAGGGAAGGAACGATGAACTGTTGGTTCAAACCTGACTGTGAGACATAAACAATACTTGGCCACATTGGAGACTGGATAGGGTTGTGTGATTCACAAGTGTGGTGGGTTGACCCCAGCTCGATGCCAAGTAACCACTAAAGCCACCCTTATCACTGACTTCCCTAGCTAGGCAGGGCAGAGAAAAGAAAATAACAAGTTTATGGGCTAAGACAAGGACGAGGAGAGGTCACTCACCAGTCACTATCATGGGCAAAACAGACACAACTGGGGGAAATTAATTAATCACCAATCAAATCAGAGTAGGGTAATGAGAAGTGAAATCCAAATTTAAAAAGACCTTTCCCCCACCCCTCCCTTCTTTCTGGATTCACTTTCACTCCCTCCAGTGCAGGGGAACTGTAGTCAGCTTACCATATGTTTCTGTTGCTCCTTCTTCCTCATTTTATTCCCCTGCTGCAACGTGGGCTCTCTCTCACACAGACAGTCCTCTACAAATTTTTACATGAGTCATTCCCACATGCTACAGTTCTTCATGAACTGCTTTAATGTGGGTCCATTACACGGGATGCAGCCCTTCAGAACAAGTTGTTTCAGTGCAGATCTGCCATGGGGTCACAAATCTTGCCAGCAAAGCTTCTGTAGTGTAGGCTCCTCTTCCCTACATGGTATGGTACATAGCATGGTATTCCCAAGGGTCACAGCTTCCTTTGGGCACATCCACCTGCTCCAAAGTAACCTCCTCTACAAGCTGCCACCAGCATTTGCATTTTTTTTCTTTAAATCTGTTATCACAGACACACGTCCACTGTCACTTAATAGGCTTGGCCTTGGCCAGTGGTGGATACATCTTGTGGCTGTCTGGCATTGCCTCTGTTGTGCCTGGGGGGAGCCTCTAGCAGCTTCTTACAGAAGCCACCCTTGTAGGCCCCCCACTACCAACATCTTGCCATGCAGACCCAAAACAAGGTGGCAGAGCAGAAATTATCTGTATGCTTACAGCTGTGTTGTTGCCATTTCAGGCATGAAAAATCTCATTAGAAAATATGAACTGCCAAGGCCTGAAGAGGTTGCTGCTCTAAAACAGAAGTTAGAGAAGTGTCACAGCCTGGACCTTTCATTTAACGCAAACCCGTAAGTGTATCTTGGATATGTTAAACTTCATCCTTTTTTATTGGCATAAGAATGTTAATATTTTCTTACCTGTGTGAGTGATAGAAAATGAAAACCCTTAAATGTTCACACAGTGTTTGTCTGCTTGCTGTATCTACTGAAGCTGAGACTGAAGACTCAAAGTACTGCTTTCAGTAATACATAAATAGGTACTTTTGTGCTGATTTGCATGGCAAGCTGATTATTTTGTAACACAGAACTGGAATACAGGGTGGCTTCTAAGGTGTGGCCACTTGATGTTGTATCTAATGAGAACTAAGTGCTTTAAAATCAGGTGATTAAAACAAGAATGTTGTAAAGGCTTAATGTTTTCTTAAGAATTATGTGGATGGCAAAGGACTTCCTGATTTTTCTATTCTGCCCATTTCATTTCAATATGCACCCTTAACTTCCAGCAAGCTGCATGCCGAGGCTTTGCTAGTTCTTTCATGGAACAGGTGCGTCCATAATATAATCCTGGGGTCAAACAGAGAGAGTCTTAACTTATAAAAATAACTAAGCATTTCCCTTTTCTTCTGTGTTAGGAAGAAGAGGAAAGGTTATGAAGATGAGGAATATGTCACAAAGAAATGTAAAATGGATGAGGTCAGTAAACCTATTGTACAAGTTTTTCCTGTTTTTTTTCACTCTTAATGCCATGAAAGAAGTGACACAGCTACTAAGATAAATTTACACATCTGTAATATAATTCTACTTGTTGCTCACACCAAACCTTTTTCAACTTTTTTTTTCACTTTAAATGAGCCAGATTTCATACTTGCCTGTGCTTGGAAGTGTTTTTGAATATCCCTTATGCTTGGAAGTGTTTTTGTGGAGAGGGGAATGAATATGCAGACCATGCTTCCTGCTGTTTCTTGTGCTTTGACAGTTTTTATTTACTTTATTTAGTTTCTTGCTTAAAGCAGTGTGGAGTGTTGGACTAAATTTATGTTAGAAAATTTGTTAACAAGGCCACATGAATTACAGTTGGGCACAGCTAGTACTTTGCATTTTAAGACCAGGTATAAATAAGGTGGAGATAAACTGACAAGGGTGACTCAAAAAATAAAAGCAATATTAAGGTTGTTGTTGACATCTGAGATGAACATCTTCCAGAGCTTTTGTTTGTAACGTGGACAGGAAAGGGGAGAGAGTCCATGCTGGCGGAGGTGAAGAACATTTTTTAACTGAACTGATCTTGATACTAAAGACACTGGATATGGATAGTCTAAGACACAATAAGTATGGCATTTAGAAGAATGTGCTAACATTTGAAGAGGGTCACCTATCAAAATCTGAAGATAAAAGACAAGAGTTGTGTCATTTGCTATTAGAGATTATCATAATAGGTTAATGCTATAGTGTCAAATTAGAATCTAAAAAATTACTTAAACAAGATTATAATAAAATTGGTATTCAAAGTATGTTCTAACAATATGTGGGACCTTGAACTTACTTTATAATTTTATTGCTGCAAAAACTTCTAACTGGTTTTTATCCAAATGCCAGTCTTCAAGTGAAACTGGCAACTCCATAAAAGAGGCACTTGGAAAACTTTTCACTTGTTGTGTAATTTTACTTCTAAGTCATCATCACATGAAAGAGCAGATCTGAGCTGACCAGGCCATACAGGAGAAAGTCTGCTTAATTTTTTGAAAGCTTCCACGTGCAAACATGGCTTCATTAATCAGGTAGTTATCTGATATTAACACTGTAGTCTACAAGTCCACAGTCAATTCTGATCTAAGATGTTTCTGGATTTAACTGTTTGCAGCTGAAGGTTAGTATCAGTAGAAAGCCAGAAATGGTATGGTGAGCTTATCAGTTTGAAGTGATAGAAAACACATACAAGGTAATGGCTGAGCACAGGTGTGACTCAGCTGCCAAGGTGACAAAGCCATGAAAGGCACAAGACAGTAGTAGAAGGTGCAGTATGAGTTGTTTTGGCAATCTCTACATAGGTATCCAACATAAAGCTCATGCTTCTTTATCTCAGGTGCTGGAAAGGGGCTGCTAACATGACTCTGTGCCCGTGACTGTAAGCATAGGTATGGATAACTAGCTTTAAAGGCCTGACTTGCCCCAAGTTAAAATATTTTTATAGTCTTCTGTTCATGGAATCTCTCTTAAATCCAGACCGTAGAAGCACACCACACGCTACCCCACACAGATGTCGCTCAAGGTTGTGTTTTTCCATTCCATTAGGAAGAGTGGACTGATGATGATCTTGTGGATTCAGCATAACTTTGAAGGAAGATGGACTCCTACCACTGCAGGAACTACTCTCTGATGTCAGGTGTGACTCTACCTGCCACAGGTTCCTTATTATGTGTCATAAGGTCTTGATGCTGTTAGTTCTTACCTTAGCAGTAAAGCCTTCTACTTTCATAAAACAGTAAGTTGTGGTTCTATTAAACCCTCATCCAGTACAGGTCCAACACTATCAAGATTTGCTTCAAGAAATCTGGCCCTTGTTTTTGGTTCAGAAACAGTTTGATGTGGCTGCCAGTGTAGTGTTAAGAACACCAGCTGATTTATTTCCCTTTCATATATCCTGAGAGTTCTACAACACACACACTTTACATGTAGCTTTAGGTGTTCCTCAGTTTCATTCTCTTTGCTGTATTTTGTGTGTAATAGGTAAATTAGGCAGGCAGCTCTGCCTTCCAGTTTGTATTTCTACCACGTTATAGAGCCTTTACCAAAGCAACTAAATCTAGAAAATAATCCCTTTTATACACTCTGTTAAAGATCAAAGTAGGACAGAAGGAAAGGTTAATTACTTACTCCTCCGAGATGCAGTTTAATATAGGCTTGACAGGGTTATGGGACAATCTGAGAAAAGACTTCTCTAGTAACAAGGTCTTGCAAACAGGTGTATTGTCACTATGGAAGAGTATCACATGTGTTTGCCCAGTGCCAGACATGTGACATCTGGGAGCTCTTGCCTTCAAGAAACTGTTCCAGCTGGAGACCAGGGCAACACAGCAAAAGCCATTATAATACTACAGCAAAGGTGCAAAAGCAAAGTCTCTGATTTTCTGTGACAATGATTTGGCAGTTTTGATACTGTAGGTATTGTAAGGGTTTACAACAGTGTTTGTAGGACAGAATTATTTAAGTGGTTATCTCATTAGTCTTCTCAGTGAATCCTTTTATTCCCTATTATTGTATCACTGCCTAGAATGTAACACACGGTGATGATGAAATACCCTCTAAATCAACAGCACATTTTACTATTTAATTTTTTAAACAGTTTATGGCAGTGTGATGGGAAGGGACACCTTCCACTAGACAAGGCTGCTCCAAGCCTCATCCAACATGACCTTCAACACTTCCCAAGACCAGGGCATCCCTGTCACTCTGCCAGTGCCTCACCCCACTCACAGGGAAGAATTTCTTTTTATTAAATACCAACCTACCCAAGATGTTTTAACATTTACTTCCTCGCCCAGTGATGTACAAATTAAGGCACAGGGACAAGGTAATGCTGTCTGAGGACTCGGGCTCAAAAAGTGACACAGTGTGAACATTTCAAAGTATACCACCAGCGCAGACACTGAAAAATTTCCACAGCAGCCAGAGTTAGCCAGTTTCCATAGAGTTTAAGATATGCAGCTTGATTTATTTTAAAAACTTACTTTTCACTTATAAAAATAATATTTATGCTAGACTTACAGTACAAAAAAGACCAAACAATACCTATTTTATAAAATGGTTTAATGAATGCATGCATGGCTGATATAATGATCAATAAATTTACTGAATTCAAATTATGTACTCTTGTAAACATTTTACAAAAGCATTGTGATTTATCTGGATATACAGTTCTTGATGGAAGAACTATTCAGACTGAATCAGTGGCACATCAAAAAAATAAAGCTGACAAGACCCATTCTGCATATTCTCTTTTAACATCATTCCAGCAAGAGAAATAGTATGGTATAAAAAGTGTACAGTAAAGGTTGTTCTACCATAACATCAAATTCTGGAAACTGTAAATACAAGTTAAAAGTGGTTTAAACAGTCAAAAGTCATAATTATTGTAACCAGTCAGAAATTACAGTAAGAAATGTTATCCAGTTATAGGTGGTTGTCAGAACAACGCCTTTCTTCTCATGTCAGTTGATAATTCTTTTCCAATCAGACAGCAAACACTTTGGCAATCAGAGATGCTGAAAATTTCAAAGTCCTAGACACAGTCACAGCATTTGCTCTGTAGGAAGTGAACTGTACACCAAGGCTCAGAGGTTGTGAAATTTCATTGTTTCCAAGTGGGAAAAAAAAAGTGCACATGTCCTGCACAGATAGCTTAAAAAAAGCTGCTGGTACAATCATTCACCAACAGGATATTTGTTTTCTTTTTGCATAGTTCACACATCACTGAGAATGTGACACGGTGTGCTATTTTTGGCAAGAGCAAGAAGGAAGTGATACTGGTGAGAGTTGCCATGTTGGGCATGCTGGATCCATACAGAATTCAGGTAGAGGGCTGCTACCTGACATTGTTAGACACCGAATACTGATTTTGTTTTTGTTGTAGCAGTTCAGTAATGGCCAAAAGCTTCTTAAGAACGTGCTGTGAAAGACAGTGAGTCAGTAAAACTACATGTTAGCTACTGGAGAGAGAAAAGGCCTCCCTGAGCAGCGCATTTTCAGCGTCAGCCTATGAGACCTGCAACTCGGTAGTTTAAATATATTACTAAAAAGAGAAAACTACTGATTCCCTAGCCAGTAAGGGTAGTCCTAAAAAGATGTTAAGGACTTTGCCTCACCTCCTATGGATCATCTTGCTTCTTTGAGGTTAACAGGAAGGCAGAGGAAGTGTGCAGCTAACACACTGTTAGAGTTTGACAGGAGAGTTTGCCAAGCATACAAGTGTACTGGCAAACTAGGAAGCAGAGGTGAGGTATTTAGAAAGCTAAAGAAAGCAAATTTGGTTCTCAACTGAAAAAAAATCCAGATCTGAAAACTAAGACCCAGAGAGGTCTGTCACAAGACAGTAATTTTGTGTGTCTAAGGCTTCCTCTAGAAACTCTAAAAATAACCACCCAAACTTAGTTGGTTTTGTTGCATGAGGAAACAAAACTATGGATTAAGTATTTCCTTCACAGCTAATAACCTCCTGGTGAAATACAGTATCAGTCATATTGCTACAGAAATACCACAAAAGAATCCCAGTATTAAGGAGTAACTCAGGACACAGCACTCCTACCTGTGATTTGTTTGTGTTAACTCACCTGCATCACCCCTCGCTCGTTGCTTAGCGTGCGGAGCTCATCCGAGTGTGCCACACAGATCTCATGCAAGGCCGCCAGGTCACGGGAGAGGTCAGTTCGAGAGTGCTCTGCAGTGTCTGGAAGCTCAGGAACATTCTTCAACAAAGTAGAAGACAGCAGATTTAGGGTGCCAAGACCAGCTTTGGTCTTTCCAGCTAAACCTCCAGTCCATCTTTCTATTATGAATTATGTTTATTTTCTCCTCTTCACAGGCATGTATTCTCATACTGCAATTTGTAGTGCTAGGAGGTTCTTACTACAGGATCTGATATTGCTCTACCTTTGAGCTGACGAGAAACCTACAGCATATGGAGACTCAAACGTTCTAAATGAAGGGGAAATCCACCCATTAGGAGCTTTTTTTAATCTAAATGATAGAAGAGCAACAAAATTCAGCAAGATCTGCTGTTACCTATCAAGTAACTCATTAAATGATGATAAACCAATAATGCTGCAATTAAAACAGCAGAATAATCCAACAAGTATTTTCAAACCAACAGTTATCAGAGACCTCATACAAAATCTGTCATTTAAAGAAAACCCATCTATCATAATATGCAGAAGTTGCAATTTAATCAGGAAAGGATGACATCTGGAACCTACCCAAATGCCACCTGAGATGTCTTCTAGTCACTTATAAAGGATTCATTCAGGATGCTTAGCACATTTTTTTATTTCACTTTTGAAAATTAATTATGGCATTTAAAATACATATATGTAAAACATGATGACTTAACTCCTGTTACAGCTATCATACACACAAAATAGTCACATTTTAAAAGGACACAGTGGCAACAGTTCACTTTCAAACTACAATATGTAAAATGTACGCAGTGAAGCTTTTGCTAGTGCTAACTGAAATTCAACCTAATATTTTTAAAAGTGAAATTATTTTCAGTCTCTGGTCAAAACCATGTGACAAGTTATATATAAAAACTTCTGGTTTAAAAGCATGTTTGTGAAAGGTTTGTACTTTTGCCTAATATTTTTAATCTCATAGCTATAGAATCTATTTCAGCTTCTCACGTTTATGCTAAATTAAGTCTTAATTAATTAGAGGCACTAAATTAATGAAGTCTTAAGAAAACACTTGCTGATTTTAATTCCATATGACAGACCAGCAATTTTTGAATAAGTATTAAAAAATGTACTCAGATAAAAGCATTCAGAATTATGTGGGAGCTGATGCATTGCTGAGCTAGTTAATAAGAGGTGTAAAAAATTTTAATTTACAATTCTGCTATGTAACTCCAGCAATTATTTTTTTAACCACTTACCCCAAGTTCATCCAAGAACATGATCATGCGATGTTTGTTGCTCTTGATGAATGGATTTACCCCTTCCATATATGGCTCCTGGTAATTTTAAAAAGTATTAATTAACAAATCACTGCCAAGGTAATTGTCACATCTGAGGCAAACACGGTGCAGTCAGGCAAATGACACTGCAAAATGAGTATGTAAATTGGAATATCCTTTTTTCAAGTGTATTTCTAATGTCTGGTGTACAGCCAGTCAAAAGAGTACAGAATTTGGTATTTTCTTTTATTGAGAAGACTGAGAACCTGTGATTCAGAATTTTTCTTACACATGCATACTGATACAAATTTACATCAAGGTAAGTGTCCCTAAATACCTGTTTGCAGTGAACAGATGGTCTCTGTTCAGAGGTACCATCAGGAACAAGTGCCTTCTTTCCTGTTTTGTTAACTTACATTCCAAGTTCTGTGTGTCAGAGAAACAACTTTCTCATACCAGCCTGAAGTCATGTTAATTATGCTTAAGTCAACAGATTTATTTTTAGCAATGTTTCAGCCGGGAAACTGAGACCAGTCACTGCTGGCATTCTCTTAGTGTTTTAATAGAAAGTTTATCGAAAGCTTGGGCTTATTAGTAAAATAGGTACACTTGACTTACAGCTTTCATTATGTCTAGCAGTATAATTGTATAAACAGGAGAGCTTTGAAGTGTTCTACCACAGAAAACATCAATTTAACAAGTGGTAAATGCAGGGTCAAAGTGGAGGAAGAGAGCGTCATTGGTTCTGCATAAGAAAACAGCAACACTTTTTTTTGTATGCATTGAACAGGAACATGTGAAAAATGTACTGGAAACAGTTCTAGGTTGTTCTCTGTACATAAAACTATATTCACCTTAGCTCCAAATTCAACCAGATTTGCTAAATTCTGCACAGACTTGGCGACCAGTGTCAGTGTTCTTGCAGCAGTGGGAGAAGGAGAATCTGGCAGGAAAGCAGAGAGTCACTTGCCATGACATTTAAAATCAACAGCAGTCACATGAAAATAAATTATTTTCCCATTCATATTTTTATAGATTCGTTCTTCATATAAAACAACTGCATGTGAAAGGTGTCACTTGGTAAAGTAAAATATATTGCTTTTGTAATGTCCAAAAAGCCATGTTAATCTGATCATCTTATTTTCTGTAATAATAGCACACAGAACAAGAAGGCAAAATAAATGTTATTGAGAGTTAGGTGAAATGATAACCATTTGCTCAAAACTTTACGAGTTTTACTGGAAGGAGGATTACTTGTTAAAACATTTACCTTTGAAATTAAAAAAAAGAAGAAAGTTTACATTTTCCTTTTCTGCTTATACCCACATAACTGGGCACTGTCAAGGTATACTTTTAAGTTACTGACAGCAGGAAAACAGTGAATGTTACATGTAATCGTGGCCTATATTTCCATGAAACTCTAGTCTGTAATCACTGTGACTATAAACACTTTACATTAACCATTTAAGTCAGTTAGAACTTCCTTTTCCAACAAGTAATGTTACTCAGCAGTATCCCACAAAATTACTTTTCTCTCCAGTTAAGGTAAATGGCCTGTTTGAAAGCATTCCACTGACAGGTTATACAGTCTGTAAGCTTCCCTTAACAGTAGTCGAGAATACTAGCTGGAGGTAACTCAGCAGGATTGTAATGGACAGGCTCAAAAGGCATTACTCAAATTTTTAAGTAGTTTTTTACACCTGAAGTCACAATGCAACCCAAATTAGGATGTACCTAACTTGCAAACCACCCGAAGACAATAAGATGCCAGAAAAATTATCACTTGTTCCAGCCATGTTTCTCAAATGCCTTCTCCAAAGCATGTACAGAAATAATTACTGTGTGAAAGGAACGTCGTTTGACACAGTCCTTCTCAATTAGTACAGTTTTAAAGACTGATGGTAGAAAACATGCCACATTGTCTTAAAAACTGTCTTTGAATAAAGAAAAAAGATTTCTGAACCAGCTTTTTTTATTATATCCTATATTTCCTAGTTTTCACCCTTTCTGAAGGCCATCCCTCTCTCATCTTTAAGATTCTACGTCTAAGATAACTGTATTTAATGAGTCAAAACACCACTCCAGTGGCTGGAAGCCATCTAAGCAGGACATTCAAGTTGTTCAAGAATAATTTTCTAGGTGCACAAATGTATTCCAAGCTCTGTAGACACATACCAACTTTATAAATCTTGTACATTTCAGAGATACCACTGCATTCAGCTATTTATTCTGGCATTGCACTGTATTGAAAGTGACATCTGAAGTTCCCATAATTACATTTTTCACACTGCTAAAATACATTAAACAATTAAATTGACCTTAAATTACATTGGGGATATCCACAATCAAGCCTTTGAGGGTGAAAAGCATATACCCTAAGGAGAAGTCAGCCAAATGATGTCGATAACTTGACTTGAAACACAGCATTCAAAAAAACTTCTTATTTTGCTATACTAGATACTACAGTGATTTCATGTCTCCTGCTGCATAAAGTATAGATTTGATCTGAGGCACATAGTCACCTGAGATGATATTAAACATCCTTGGGTTCAGGATAGCAGGACAAATCAGTCGAAGAAAAACAAAGCCACTGAAATGAAATAAAATTGTATTTCGTTCAAAACCATTAGAAAATTAAAGTAAAATTGTGTAGTCTTTGAGGAATAAAGTTAATGTGGCATCTTGTTGAGACAAACACCAAGAAACAAGCCTGTGCTCTGTAAAAATATAAATTAAGATCTCATGCTACAATTCTATGAACTGCAATGAAATCTGAGAGACACAATGATTTCCCAATAAAAGTGAACTGTTGAAATTGTGTAGGCAGAAATTAGTTGCCAAGTAATAATGAAGCCAATCCCAGACCATGCTCACCTCAAAAAGGAGCCCCCCTTGGTCTCTGACCTCCCAAAAATTCTCTACTGTCTGCTACTGCAAGTCATCCATTCCATAGCCACCCACTTCCCCAAGCCATTGTAAGCTGGTCCACAGGAGTGGATGGGAAAAGATCTCTCTTGGCAGAACACACCTTTAGGTCAGCTTCAGCTGATCCACTTCCTGATGATAGTACACTTCAGTAGAAAAATAAGGGATCTACCACTTTCCACCATGAAAGAATGCTGCCATTTTAAAAGCTGGAAAAAGAGTGCTCTGTTCTAACTGCAGAGCTAGGAATTCATTTAACAGGAACCCAGAACAGGCTTCAGCAGCATGAGAAAAATCTATCTTCCTGTTAATACCAGAGGTTCTTAACTCAGGTTAACCTCAACTCTGGCTAATTGCTGTACAATGAAGTGAGATACAGACCAATTAAATAAATCTAAAATACTTGTGATTTTGTCCTTGGACACCACCAGCAGGCTGGATTTCACCACAGCAATACCAGAGCCTGACTCCTAATGAAAGGAGGAAGGGAACCTTGCCTGTTGTAAAGTACACAGTTAGGGAAATGTCTACATGTCTTTGAAGTGACTAACAGTAGTGAGCTTGATGCACCTTCTGTAAGTCCAAGACACCTAGTATGTTCTGATATAGATGTATCTTACCTCTCTAAGAAACACAAGTTATGGGCTGGTAAGAAAACAGTTCTTGGCCAGAGGTTAAGCTAAAATACTTTCTGTGGTGAGAATTCAAAGCTATGAGTCAGTAATTACTTTTGAAGTCATGGCACATACACCAATCACTCTTTTAAGAGTGCCCAAATTTGACAGCCAATAAGGTACACAGCCAGCAGAGACCCTGCTGACAGGGAAGATCTGATGCTCCTTACCTTTGTCAACCTGCCTAAATTAGGATTGAGCAAGTATCTATATGGGGGTTTCAAATCAGAGACAAATGGTAGCACATTCTGACTGATAGGGTAGAGCAAGTATCAAAAAACTGTCCATCTGGCTCTGAATATTGAGTCATTCTTAAACCCAAAACAGCACAATGAAAGGTAATAAGCATCACTGAAGGCTGTGAAACTGCATTTCAGAGAGAAATCTCTAGTACTCACTTGTGAAAACGGAACACCACACAAGCAAGTGATAAAGTATTTTTAGCATCTAGTGGAGACCACTGGGAAAACTCTGAAAGTGAGCTGTGTGTCCACTAAGGAAAACCACATGGTCCTCTTTGGAGCTGGGGAGGAACAGCCAGAGGTAAGGAATTCACTACTGACCTTTCCTGCAGCTTAGTCCCTCAGAGTAAAAGGAGCTTTCAGAGTAGGAGCAGTCTCCATTTAAAGGCAATGCTGCTTTACAGTATGAAATACATAAAGCTTCTGGTGTCAAAATGATAAATACAAGCCAAAGACAAAGAGATCTTTAGATCCCTCCATGGGACATTAACCTCTGCTAACCATACAACTGCCTGACACCACAAAAAGGAAAGCTGTGGCTCTCATACCCTTAAAATCCCTGCCACGTTTAGAAAAAGTGTCAAGACCACAGCTTTGTCAAAGGTTTTTGTTTGACCTACCCTGGCAACGAACAGAGTTAGAGCTTTTGTATTGCGCTGGTTTAATAATGTAGATTGGAGTTTTAGTAGCAGGTGTGAGTTCAGAAGAGCCAAGTTCTGTAACCTCCAGCAGCATTTTCAGAGGCGCTCCAGAATATTTCAACATGATTGGGCTGTAGTACTATAAATTCGAAGTTAAAACCATTAAGTAAAGCTATACTGACCTCTATACTACCTCATTTTATTCTGGCAAAGCTTTAAGAACAAGACCAAGAATCCAGCAAGCTCAATCTTTAATTGGGACATCGTGCTTCATCATCATAAATATCTTAAACACTGCAGTAACCCGTGTAAGTTCATACAGTTTTGTTACTGAAAAAACATAGATAAGCACACTGAAGTATGTCTTCAACAAGGCTTGAAAGAACTATTTCCAGAATAAGGTTGACAAGTAACTTACCTAACAACTCTGGTTCTCATGGTAGTATTAGCTGGCCATTTGTTTTGAACAGACTTCTGTAGACACCCATAAATATACCTCAACGTCCTGCAGAAACAGTAGCTAATTACCCATTCCATTAAACTTACAGAATCAAAAAAGCTGGTTAGAAAGAACCTAGACCAGCCACCTNTAACTGTTCCCTTAAGTAGTATTCCCTTTTTGAAAAAAGATCATTTTGATGGTTGATTTTTCTTTTCGTTTCTCTCTTAACTAAATAAAAACTATTCTTTCCATACATGATGCTTAGTGAAAAAAGCTAAAAAGTTAAGCACCACAGCAATAGTCCTCTCCCATTAAAAGAAAAGGACATTTGTGGTGTATTTCAGAAAAAAAGTTCATCACTGCATCATATACTTAAAAGGACTGCAATTTTCAATGCTAACCTTGCCAGCACTAACATAAAAGAAAATTCCATGCTATTCCAATTACTCAAAATTGAGGGTTTCATATACTTTAAAAGCAAATGAAATATGAAAGGAGACTCTGTACTATCCACTTTTTATTAGATGATTCAAATCTGAGGTATGAAAACAAGTTACTTTATCAATTAAACGAAGCAGGGGAAAAATGGTCTCTGCATTTCCCTAGCAGACAAAAACAGGCATAACATGGTATCACTATTACTACCTACCTATATTTTTAATATGCGGTGAATAATTCAATCTCTTTTCCAGAGGAGAAAGACTGACAAATACATGTCATTGTCTGCTAAATACTACTGTTTTCTCCCTTTTTGTAAAAATATGAGATTAATTATTTTATTACTATTTTGTCCCTGATCTCTTGAGTGTAGTAGTTTCTCCTTTAAAAGAAAACCAAGTGTGCCAGCCAGAGGCTTTTGTAAAACACTAGTAATACCCAGAAGTGTTATTTTCCCCGTTTTCCTCTGTGTCTACACAGAAACACTAAGATAAATCAGTAAAAAAATAATTTTAAGGTGCAATGTAATTAATGGAAATGGGAATTTACGAATATAAATCTGAACAGAAAAGTGCAAACTTACGGGGGCAGTATCTCTGCAGCCATAAATATCTTCTCCAC
>VZTT01062020.1:14370-48785 GCA_013400855.1 Buphagus erythrorhynchus
GTCTAAAATAGCTGAAGTTACTTTATTTCGTCTCTTATTTAAGAAAGACTTACAATACTTAAACCACTGTTTCTTACTATTACTGAAAAACTAATCGATTTTCTTAGGAAAGTGACAACTCTAAAGTCACAACTGTGCAGCTGACTCCACTCATAGTCAAACAAAACCAAAAAGGTTTCTTTGAAATATAAAACTGCAACAGGTAATTGAAAACAGTTGATTATTAAACCTCATCCACACTATCACTTCAGTCTCAAGAAACAGATCCTCAGTTTTTTGTTACATAACATAAAATAAAAAAGGAGATAACCTTACCAGAGTATTATATAAACTGATGTCTACTTCAAGACCACTTCTGACATGGAAAAATTTGACAATTGGGACTTTAGCAGTTGTTATAGGCAAGACATTTCTTAAACCTAGGATGAAATGTTTTATTACTGAATGGCTACAATACAGTCCTACACAGTATCAAATAACTTCCAACTGTAGTCAGAAGGCTACAAAATAAAATCTTAGTTGACACCAAATTTGTATTTCAGTTACATTTTTACACTGATTTTAGAAATTTGTCAAATATGATCAGTCTGCTAAATGTAGTTCATATAAATGTACGTTTAGCCCCCTCAAAAAATAAAGAGCCATCTAAGTAAGAGTATAGAATTTCTTTATAAAGAAGTAAGCTTAAGAGATAAATGATAGTTCATTACAACTCATTGGAGATACACCAAAACGAGCACTATAAAATTCATTTCTTGTAGAAAAAACAGAATTCTCATTGCAGACTTGGATCAGAATATCTTTTACTATCAACTTCCAATGCACTGAACATACAACTACATAATTATTAAAGTGAAGCCTCAAATCTTAAATAATTGTTCTTAGGCATGTAAGCAATAAATATACTATCTGTCCAGATCAGATGTGGTCCAATAACATTATAACCTCTAATACCTACATATACGAACAAAAATAAATCCAAAAGTTCACAATATTCAACCTCACTCTTACTAACATAAGCTCTTTTTTGTTAGTTGTATCTTAATGATTTTCATCTACAGTGCCCCAGAACACTGTCACTACAGCAAATGAAGTAACAAAACCAGAATCACTTATTTTAATTTTCCAGAAAGTTACCTGACTGTTTCTTGAGAACTTTTGCTAAATCTTCAATGATTCTGATGCAATCAAGTCCCTAAGACATTAAGAAAAAAAGCTGAAAGATGTATCTGCTGCAAGTATTTTAAGCAAACCTTTTATTATGTGTTATTAAGCTTAAAGCTGTATAATCAAATGTTTCATGTTATACAGAATTATGTGAATACAATAAATTGTTTCAAAATAGCATATGTAAAATCAACAGTTGATAATATAATAATGTAAACTTTTTAAAATCTGATATTAGGCATGAAAGGAGACTGATATGCTCTTCCATTGTTTCCCATTCCCAGCTGTTTATGCAATAAAGAATGTTACTTATCTGCACAAGTAAAGCTAGAAATGCAGAATTCAGGAGAAAACTGGCTACTTCATTCTTAAACTCATGCCTAGGGCAACAGTAAACATTCCCAAAATAATCTGCCTTAGTGGTAGCTTAGTATTTTCTTCTAGTATTAAGAGCTTGTATAAAATAATGAATTTATTATACTAGATACAAAATATAATAACATTTTGCATTTATTTAGCCATAAAACCAAAATCTTATCAACCTACCTCAGCAGTTTCCAGACCATCTATTGTCATACAGATATCAAGATCACTCTGTTTGAAGCCAAAGCCATTTTTTGAGGAGCCAAACAAATCCAGCTTGGTTCCTGTAAGGCATGGTATTACAGCCATATATCAACAAAATATCAAATTATATATAACTAGGAATCTCAAATTGTATGTAGCTGCAAACCACTGCATGTCTTCTAATACAGGCATGAAAATATAATTGTATTTCTGTGGTACATGAAAAGTTTCTTATCAACTTTACTTGTGAGAAAAGAATCTCTACTATTATTGATTCAAATAAGCAGTCTGACAAATCTAGAAACAAGTTAAGTTTTCCAGTAACTAAATCATCAGCATGTAGGTTCAGGCTGACATCTGATTGAAAAATGCTTTGTACAGAGATTCTCAGGGTAAGGGATATACCTGGCTCCAGCCAAAAAGTATTTTTCTAATTTTAAAAGACCATGAACTGAAGTCCAGGTGTTACAGGTAAGAACTCCAGAAACAAACAAAGGAAAAAAAAAAATCAAATGTCTAGGTTCTGTGAGTAGGCCAGATGTTGTGCCTGTATTTTAAAATATTCCAAGCCCAGTAAGTTTCAGTAGGAAGTACTACAAAAAACCTTGTTGTTTGTAAGAGCAGTTACAAAAATAAGTCTGATTAATAAATAAAGTGAAAATATCAAATATAAAACTATTCCACTTCTGCTTTGATTGTTTCTTCCTTAACTTGCCATTGCTCCTTCCTACTAATGTGTGCTATACATGAATAAATAAAAAAAATCTCAAATTTAAAAAAGTCTTAAAAGATTTAGAACAAAAATTAATGTAATGAAATATTGCAATGCTGAGCAACAATCTAGGTTACATATTCAAAACTAAAGTGTTTATTATAATGAAATTATGTTTTCTTGGAAAACACTCAAGTATGAACAATTGAAAGTATAAATATGAAGTTAGAATAGCCTAATTACCTGGGAAATCCTGTCTAATGAATATTTCCAAGCTTTGTCTTATATATTCCCGAGCATGATCCTCTATTATATTTGGAGCAAAATCATCTATAAAAAAAGAAGAAAAAAGACAACAACTCAGGCAACTGCTCTTCAGAAAGTGCAAAGATTCAAGTGAAAATAGAGAGGGGTTTAAAGTGGGGCAGGGGAAGGGAAAGAGAAAAAGAAAGAGAAAATTGACATGTGAAGGAAAGAAAGCAAGGATGAAGTAGAAGAGAAATACCTGTTCAAAGAAAAACATTAATTAGACAAATAATGCATTTTGTCTGGTCAGAAATGGCGAGAGAGAAAGGAGGAAAGTTGGGTCACTCTGAAAAGAACAAAAGTGGAGAAATGTTACAAAATGATATTTTGACACTATTTTTTTCTAGAATACTGTAGTCTTTTTTTATGACAACTACAAGTTAAGGAACAGTTAACATAATTCAAATCAGACAAATATAAAAGCATCAGTCAAAAATTCCACCCAAAATCAGACTCTCAGAAAATGTATTCTCCTTTTCAACCAGGCAGGTGGAAGACATATCTAAACACTTTCTAGTTCTCTAGATACAAACTGCTCAGCAGCTCTATTAGAGAGCCATTACCAATAAGCCAAATCCTAGAATTGTATCCAAGCATTGGCAGCAATGTAGCAGGTAAACTGTCACCTTGTAACACCATTAATTCCACGGGTATTAAATATTTTTTTCTGATTCTTTTTCAATGGCACAACAATATTCAAAGGAAACAACTTACAGTAACACTGGACACAAACTTGATCTAGAATAACTGAAAACTTGGGTGGCAGTGGTGGCAGTGGGTCAAGCTCAATTTTCTTGAAGTCTTCTGGACAATCATTCTTTAAATGACCTTCCCGTTTGCACAAGCTACACACTACTGTAGGAGACTGCATGAAAAAAAGCAAGATTGGTTTTTAAAAATACAGTACTTTAATGAATTTGAGCAACACTTTCATATAAACTTCTAACACAACATAAGCAATATGTTTATGTTCCGATACAGCTTGCTTACCTTGCCCTTTGTAAATGCTTGTTTACTGAACTGATAAAAAAGTTCAGATTCCAAGCTCTGTTCTACTGCTGTGGTATCTTCAGAATGGCTTCCCTTTTCAGTAAGATACTCTTGACTCAAATTGATCCTCACAGGTCCATCTACAATTTCTTTGAAATGTTTGTTTCCATATTTACTGGGGATGGGAAAATCATCTTCTTCCTCTGACAGTGCATCATCATCTCCAGATCCAGTATATGTGTTATCTAGTTCACCTCCAGCTCTAACGGTAACACTGCATTCTCTCTGATTTGGAAGACTTGATGCTTCCTCTTCTTCCTCTTCATCACCTGAGTTAATAATTTGGGATATCTGACTCTGTGCTGAACATAGGAATTTTTGTGGGGATTCATCCAGTTCATCAGTACCTTCAGTGCTACTATCCTCATCCATGTCAATCTTGTCATCTGTTATACCACTGCACTCCAAACCAAATTCATCACTCTCCGTAAGTGCAGTGTGTTGAAAACCTTCTAAGTCTGAAATACTGCATGTCTCTACATCATGCTCATTCACCATAGCAAGGAGTTCTCCACTGTCACTGTCTTCATCAATTGTCTGCTCAGCAGCCAAAATATTATTCCATTGTCTTTTTTGTTGTTCATGTTCTTCCTCTTCCTCCTCTCCTTCATCTTCATTTTCACTCTCTGTCTCTTCACAAGTAGGTTTAAAATCCTCATTATCTCCAGAAATAATTTCCTCAATTATACAGTCTGAGTCTTCATGGGTAATTCCCAGATGACTTACATCATCAGCCAATTCTTCTTCTGTGAAACTTTCTGAGCCATCACACTGTTTTGAAGGACCAATTTTATGTTCCTTGGGCATACATGTATTCTCTGTTATGCAATCTTCTATGATGGCTGTGTTTGTTCTACCATCCAAGTTTTGCAAGTCAGAATCTTCATGCTTTATAGCATCTTCTCCATGGTCCAGCATTTGGGATTTCTCTTTACTTGCATTTGAAGAGGGCATTTTGCTCCATTTTGCACATTTTTTGTGAGGCAAGGCAAAATACTTATAAGTTGCCCTCAGACAGTGAAGAATATACTCATACACTAGTTGGCTGTTCAGAGTTCTTGCCACATTCCTTTTGACTGAATATGGGTCTAGTAAAAAGAAGAAGTGAGCCAGCCAGTTAACTTCTTAAAAAAAATACACTTACATCCTTACAGAGTCTGAATTGCTAGTAACTCTTAAACATTGTGTAAGGATACAAGATCTACATTGTGCTGAAGACATTTTTTAAGTTTAAAATTATTTCTGATAATGTTTAAAATAATACCCAATAGAAATATTATATTGATTTTTCTGGAAAAAATATTCTCCTATAACCAGTCCAATATAAAAATTTCTGAGTTGTAACACACAATATCAACAGACAAGTCCAGCACCTTACAAAAATTAAAGTTACAGTTCTTTGAAGTTTGTTGAGAGATATTTACATACCTTCCACAGCAATGCGCTTTTTAGGCCAGTCCTTTAATTCACGAGACACGGGTTCCTTGAGTCGTATGCTAATAACCAAATCAGCCATACTGAACTCCAAAGCATAGAAACGAAGCAGCTCAAGCCAGAGCTGACCAACAGGTGCTGAACACCTCTGACCTAAATCAAATACTAACGGAACCTGTCAATTACAGAAGAAAACCTTAAATAACATTTAAGGTGCATAGGCATTTAACAGTTTAACTGTTACACTTCCTTTATTTCATCTGTAATCTAATGTGTAAATCAGAATTTATCATTGGTTCTCAACTCCTGCAATTGCAATAAAAACTGCAATTGAAAAGTTGGAAGATGTAGTATAAAACTTCAGAAAGAAAGAATGCAGCAATGGTAGAGCAACATCAATGATTAATAGCAATTGCTTCTTTAAGTGTTTATGCTGCAATTTATAAATTTCAAAGAAAGAAGCATACCTCATCTCACAGGACAATGGATTATACAGCCTATTTTTCAGCCAAGTCTAGGCTGAATTGTTAACTCTCACCACAATCAATCATATAGTGATACTGTTTCTTACAAAGTTGTTGTAATATAAATAATTTGTAAGAACAGTTCAAAGCAAACAGAAAATATTTTTCATATGCTTAATCTAGTTCCAAGATAAAACTGCTTCAGCTCTGTAAACTATATTCTCCCCAACTGATGAAAATTCAGAGTCTTATCAAAGAGTTTGAAATCATATCTATTTTCCTGCCAGCTCCTTAGCACCAAGAGCTAAGCACAACCTAAGCAGACCTTGAAGCTAGCAGTCATGCAATCTCTTAGTTCAGCTCATGGTTCTGAAACATAAACACAAAACTGAAATAGAAGACTGTTTTATTTTGAGAACAGCAATCTCTGCTAGACTACTACAAAAACAAATTTGAAAGTTCAGACCTTGCCCCTTCTAGGGGGATTTTCCTGTCGCAAATCAGAATCATCAGTGGAGTTATGCTCCCAAACCACAGCATCGCTCTTGACTTCTCTCAGATGAAAATTAGTTAATTTGTCTAATGAGAATCCTCCAATCTAGAGGAAACGAAAAAGAAACAAGAAACATAGAGCTAAACAACACGTGAACTTTAAACTTTAGTCCCCACATCATAGTAGAACAAAGTTTAAATAAACAGCTGCTCCAGGCCTAGAATACGCCCCAACCTTTTTCTCTCTTCTCCCCATACTTCTCTACAAAATACTCTCAAGAGCTCAGTACTCTTGGAAGTGTGCGCTGGTGTCCACACTCAGGAAATATGGACACTGAGGTGGATTGAAAACTGGATGAATGGCAGATCCCAGAGGGCTCTAATCAGTGGTACAGATCTAAACATGGGTCTGTCACAAGCGGTGTCCCCCAGGGGTCAATACTGGGCTCTGTGTTGCTTGATTTGCTCCTCAGTGATTTGGACAAGAGACAGGTGTCTCCTCAGCAAGTCACTGATGACACAAGGCAGGGAGCAGTGGCCAATACCGCAGAGTGCAGCCTTGACAGGATGGAGAGATGGGCAGAGAAGAAGTGTCTGAAATTCACCAAAGGCAAAAGCAGGATCTGCATTCCACTGGGGAGGAATAAGCCCAGGCACCAGCACAGGCTGAGGCTGACTTGCTGGAAAGCAGCTCTGTGGAGAAGGACCTGGGGGTCCTGGTGGACAACAAGCTGCCCATGAGCCAGCAGTGTGCCCAGGTGGCCAAGGAAGAGCATTGCCATCAGGACGAGGCAAGTGATCATGGCCCTCTACTCAGCCCAGGTGAGGCACATCTGGAGTGCTGTGTCCAATTCTGGGCTCCTCAGGACAAGAGTGGAATGGAGCCCCTGAAATGGGTCCAGCAAAGGGCAACAAAGGTAATTAAAGGACTGGAGCACCTCACTTATGAGGAAAGCACCTCACTTCCTCAGTTGGCCTTGTTCAGCCTTTAGAAGAGGCAACTGAGAGAGGACTTCATCACTGTGAGTATCTGAAGACAGGGTGTCAAGAGATGGATTCAGGTGATGCTGAGCAATAGGACAAGAGGCAGTGGGCAGAAACTCATGCAGGAAATTCCACCTGAATATGAGGAAGAACTTGTGTGGGTTTACTGTGTGGGTAACCAAATACTGGAACTGATTGTCCAGAAAATTCTGTTATTCTGTGTCATGCAAACTTTTCTTCGCACACTAGACAAGCATAAATATGTATCTTTTAATTATACAGCCATATAAAACAGGACGTTTTTCTCATCCACTTCAGGAAGTGCATATGCTTTCAAAAGAATCAGGAACATAGTAGAGAAAATTGTTAACTGAAAGGTTCTTGTAATTAGTTACAGGAACTGGAACACATGTGCTAAACATAACAAGAGACTGTAAGTACAAAAATGGGTGCCAAGAAAATAACACATAAATGGTGTCCTGGAAAACTGGATTCTGTATTAGCATCCATAATACAACTCCCGACATCAAGATGCATTTCAGTTTCTTAACCAAAGAAATACATGCGCTGAACTCCTAATGTGATCCCTTCGGATAGTATCACACCAGCATGCTCCCCAACCATGGTCTATGTTTTGGAGAATTAGACGGCAAATTATTCCAAATTGTTTTGGAATGTAGCTACGTGAATTGAGTTCTCAACAGTCTGGAGGCAAGGCTGAAAAAAATGAGGAAGTAAACTGTTGCAAAACACATTATTCAATGCCCAGCTCTCCTTATTCACAGAAGGGGCAACAGAGCGCTTACTTCAATGACTAGGATTGTGATATGCAATCTTACACCTAAGCATACTAAAGTGTAGTCATTGCATGACAATGAATTCACACATTAATTCACGTTCTTAATTCTTGCAGAAAGGGCTCACTTATGGCTTGCTCAGAGTAACATAAAACTGACAAATTATATAGCACCACAAGCAACTGGTCCTCTCATTTACACTATTCAGTGTATTAATACACATACCCATGATCCCAAATAGACAGGCAGAAAAGGCTCTTTCCTCTGTTGTAGAAAGAAAATAACCATTAAAGCGAACACATAAGGTGACAAGCCTCCCTCTTCTGGACGATCAACACAGCATAACTGTAAAAACAAATTGTGCGGTCATTAAAGCTTCAAATGATACTATGGAAAATATTCTTTTAATTACTATTCAGAAGTCACTCACATTGAATACTACAGAAACTCAGATATCTTTGAGTTCTTACCAGATGCAATTTGTTCTCAAGGACTGCATATTTAGTGCAGTTACTACCATATTCCCATAATATTTTCAGTGTAAGCCATAGGACACAGTCTGGCAAAACAGATGGCATACAGCACATTTGCAAAAAAATGGTAGCTCCTTTTGCATAGATACAGTACAAGTCAAAAGTTTTTCAATTTTTTAATTAGTATTTTAATTGCTGACTCACAAATTTTACAAGTTAATTCACAAGATTGTTTTCATCTACAATAGAGACAAACAGATTTTTCTTTTTTTTTGTCCATGATGGATTAAGTTTATCAGAAACTAGCAATTTCATTTCATATACATTCCTCTGACTAGTTTGGCAATAGCAGGATACTTACAGTCTGCATGCCACTGAATGAAGCTTAAAATTCCACTTTCGAAATTTAGTGGAACATTATCACACACAAATGATAATTATATAATTTATAAAATTTACAATTTCTAAAAACTTACATCCTTATTTCAATTCTCCAAGGACTGTTTCAACAAATATTTTCTAAACCACAACTACAGGTATAATATCAAAGTTCAATCAATATTTTTTTCACAGGTAAGGGAATATAAATGACTCTCACCTTTGCCCAGTACCTGAAGGCAATCACTAAAGGTACGATAGTAGGTTCGAGCTTTCCAAGTGTAGCCAAATGGTTTGTTGTCAGATAAGCATTCTCATTCCCTGCACTCACTTTACAAATAAGGCCACTAAAATCCAAAAAGAAATGAAAGATCTTGAAAGTTTTGTAAGAACACCCATAGGTCAGATAACACCTCACAGAACAGTGTAGCAGAAGGCTGTAAGGAAAGACCTGACAGCCTCTCAAAGACAGCATCTCTGCATGAAAAGCAGCATGCAATACTATTTTGATCTATGGTTAGGTTGAGAATATATGCATTATAATTTTCTGTAGAAGTGTTTTAAGATACAATACAAATTTAAGTATATTTTCTAATATTAATTTACTGAATTGAAAAAGTTACAGTATTAATTTCCTTCATGAAACAAAAGTGTCTTCCCACACTACACCCACCATCAAACAGTTTCTATGCTGTTTTCACATAACATAAAATATTTTTAAACACTGACAAATCAAGGTAGCAGCAAATAACTGGTAATATTTTTACCAGCAGCTGTTTATAGAATGTTTCATGAATCTTAATATTCATCAAATGGGCAAAATAAAATATTTCTCACTTGTTCTTAAAATGCTAGTGAAGCTAAGCAAACTGTTCTTATCCTTACAGAAATCTATAGTTTAATATGGTATGTACACTACCTATAAGAAAGGAAAGTATCTGCTTAAGCAATAATCCCAAATGGAAGGGTAAGGGTACATGCTGGAAGCCGTAATGGTTGAAGGGGTTGGGAAATACACAGCTGAGGACAGAACAACCCTTACCCTCTTATTCTAGGCTAGGAATGACTTGCCCATGAGTGTTAGTTTGTGATTCAAGATCCATGGAACTGTAATAATTTAGTACAGAAACGTCATTTATCAGGTGGTAACATAATTTACATTGCTATATACTATTAGAACACACAAAGTGACAACTGAGACCTTTGCTTTTCTCTGCACACCACCACTGGTATTCTAGCATGGAAATCTGCATCAACCTCCGTAAAAGACTCTAAGTGGGAAAAAGAAAAAAAAAAAGTCACATTAAGCATGATGTTGACAAAAAATACGTTGAACTGGATACAACTAGAGAAGTACAAGTAGAATTTCACCTTCTAATACAATGACTAATGAGAAAAATAAAGTACATGTGATACAAGTATTTCACATGTGATGGGAATAATATGGTCTACACAACAAGCGCTGTTAGGAAAATACTGAGCAAAACCAGAACTTTTCAAAATTCCTATATACACAATAGATAATAATTATGGAGGTATATTTTGTTTAAGAGCTGGCTTCAGTAATTCAGGCATGCAGAGAGACCTACACCACCTATGGAACAGCATTTGTGTGAAAAATAAACAACCAGAGTGTTATGTCATTACTATACAGAAAGAAATTTTTTTCCCTGATTATCTGACAATCTTTTATGTAAATATAGGACAGGCTTGCCTACATGATGTAATGTCCTTTTGCTATGCTTTTTATATTTTTTCTTCTTATTCTTTATATAATTTTCCAAATATGATTCAGCTGTCAGCCACTCTAGTCCCTTCTCTTAGTGGTGTTGATTGATCCAAACTGGACCTATTTTTGACACCTCATGGTTTCACTGGGCCAGGAGGGGAGGAAACTGTCTAACAATTTTAGACACTTAACTCAAAAATTCTGAAATGACAAGATTTTTGTGATGTTACTTAGCCAACTGGACACCTAATTTCACTGAACATTACCTTGCTTTTGCCACTGGGGTACCTGAAATACCTAATGCTCTATCCCTGTATCTTCTCAATCACAGAGAAGACTTTGCACAACACATTAATGCAAATATTAATATTACAAATATTAATACTACCATTTTTTGATACAATAGAGATCCTAACTTCTTACAAGACCTGGGTCTTCTTCCTCTAATCTAACTTAAAAATAACACCACTCTCAAAGACCATAATGGTCCAGACAAAAAAATGCACAAACAACGATGGTGGGGGTGCCACTGAGAAAATCTAGGTCAGTAAATACACATGCTTTGAACCATATGGTCTGTTTCCCAACCTGTGAGCATAAAGCAAGGCAAGAAAGCAGTGAAACTACTTTTTGCAATCTGCATTTGTCCTGAGGTGACTTTATGATGCTTGTATTGTCTGTTTAATCGTCTATTCTGTTTGTGCTGGATATTGAGTTCTGCAGCTTTAAGACTGGTTCCAGGAGTGAAGGGGGAGAGAAGAGGTGCAGAGTTTGCTATCAGAGACTGCACTTGCTCCCTCACATCCTTCACACAGACTGTGTTGTCTGCAGTGGACAGCAGGAGAGAGCTCCCTTTTGCTCTTGGTTAGTTTTTGGCTAGCTGAGGCAGAGGAGTTCCCTGGACTGTGTTTTCTTCCTTTTTCTTGGAATTGTTTGAACCTGCTCTGGACTGAAAACCCAGAGGAGCAGCAGGAGCTCACACCTGTGGCCCACCAGGCCTGGCCTGGGCTGTGGAATTTCCCAGCACCGGAGGGACTGAGAACAGACTGAGGGAGCTGGGCTGCAACTCACGGAAGGGACTCTGCTGAATTTGTCATCTCTTCGGAGCAGTGAGAGGTTTTGCTGTTTGGTATTGTTCATTTTTGTGCTGGGAAGTGCTTTGTCTGTTAAATAAACAGTTTTTTCCCCACTTTTCTCCAAAGAAATCTTTTCCCAAACCAGTTGGGTGAGGGACTGCTTCAATCTGTTTCCTAGATGGACCCCATTCAGAGGTTTCCTCCCAAATTTGCCCTAAACCAGGACAGCATTTAAAAAGAATAGTTTTCATGCTCCCCACCCAATATTTTCATTCTTTTTTCTTGCCTGCATATGTTTGAATTGGTTTGAATAAGCACATTTTTTAAAGGATCTTAAACTTTATGTCCCTGTATTAATGTGCCGAGTTACATCCATTACCTGAAAAAAACCCCATGTGTCTGTATGCACAGTCATCACCTGCACTGACAGACATGTACAGGTAATTACAGGAGAAGAGACCACAACATGAAAGTACATTACTGGGTTTCTGTTACATGTTAACAAACTTAGGCTGCTTTCTGTACTATGCATGGCTAATAGAGCAGGCTGGGGAGGGCAGCAGAATCTACCTCACTTGTAATGACATCTTCACTTAAAATGTAGAAGAAAGCCTCCCACTAGGAATTTCTCACATCATCAAAAATAAGAGAACTTCAGCCCTCATAACACTGAATACCAAACCAAAAGTACTGCTAATGTATTCTTTTCTGCAGTATTCAGTCTCATATCTTTCTAAAAAAATAATAGTACATGGTGTACCTGTTCAGCAGAGGTGAAATGCAACAATACTAAGCAGTAATAGTTTAATAAAATTGAGAGGGCAGCAACTTTTTCTTACCACTGTTCTGGAGACTTTCTTGCACAAGTAAGAGAACATCTGGTTGAGTCATCTGTCAATAAAAGGAATAAAGCTGTTTTTGTATCAATCATCTGTCAAGAAGGTGATTTTCTACAACTCAAATTTAAAACCTCCTCTACATGTACTTCACTATTATTATTAAGTTGCATCAAAAGTAAGAGTAGCTCTGCTTGCTTTGAAGGGAAATAATAATCCTGGAGTAATTGTTACTAAAGTTATTTTTACCTCTGTCAAAGACTTGGTTATGGTAAGAAAACCCCCACCAACAGAATTACTGTTTCAGTATGTTTAAATATGACTATTCTGACACAGTGGACTTACATCATGTTAAAGACTGGAATTATAGCTTTTTAAAATTATATGCACTTTATGAATTTGGGCCATTCTTTGTTTTCTAAAGGAAATGTTAAATTCTAACAACGGGACTGCCAAATCAACTGCAGTAGAAGTAAGTTTAAATATGGAATCAAGTCCTTAATTCCTTTTCAAGCACAAAGATACATAAAAACAATTAACATGACAAATAAAGACTTTAAATTATTCCATGTATAAATAATATAATGTGGTTTCATGGCTCAAATATAACCTAGTAGTCAAAATGTGCATATAGGAATATATCAATACAAAATACATAAATACATAAAATAATACATAAATAAATAAAATAAATCAATACAAAATACCAGGATCAGTACCGAGACAAGATCACAGAAGTGTCATTTAATCCAGCTGATACAGATATAAATAATCATCTGTCTCATAGGACTGCTAGACTACAGATGTTGTGTTTTCAGAAGAAGTTTCAATAAAACACAAAGGTGTATTACACTGCCTGATGACTACAGTTCTGTGAAGAAAGGAATGTTATTTAAAGACCAGAACAGCTGTTTTATCCAATGAGCTTTTAGAAAAAGTGCTACTACCACACTATAAAATATATTTAAAATATTATCTACATGAAGATGCAAACATTCAAAGCCACTAACACATACTTAATAAAATGGTCTTACTTACATTGGCAGGAAACTGGGTATCTATGTTTATGTCTGAAGTTTTGAAACCAAATCTGCTATAGGAGGAGCCATACAATCTTAATGAACACTCTGCAACAAAAAGAATTGTACTTCATTTACACTATGCCTAACTCTAAGTCTGTAGCTACTTACAGCATTGTTAATAGATCTTAAACCTACATCTGGTTTTGAGAAGCATAGGAAAAGAAGAAGGGTCTTCAACAGCCCAGACCTGTTACTAAATCCTGCCTTCCATGCTGTTCTTGGTAAAAGGTCATCATGAATTCTTCCCACATCCTTTTCATCTTCACTTTTTACTAGAGGCTTGTTTGAGTGATGAACACCATTGTAATTTAATTCTGAAACAGGTTTATATTGCTACATCAAGTTGTTCAACAGACTGGTAACTAAACATGCTGTTTCAGAATTTAGAGAGCCAAGGCTTTAATTCAGTTTTCATTTAATAAGCTGTTGGGGATTTTTTTTTTGTTGATTTCTTTTTTGTTTTGTTTAGTTTTTGTTGTTATTTTGTTTTTAATAAGTTGGCATATCTAATACTTAAATTGGAAATAATACCTGGCAATTTTTGACGCAGCAAGTTTTCCATCATTGTTTTAATGTTAAGCCTTTCTTCTAGATCTTCATTATTTAAGCCAAACTCCTGCACAACATTTTCAATAGCAACACCAATAGCTTGTATCTGAGAAGGCGTTGGAGGAGGAAGAGCAGTCAGCAGTTGTTCTTCTTGCTTTTCCTTTCAAGATAACAAGACTGATGTTATAATGAGTTTCTTGAGTTGCTTAACACACTAAAATGAATGCAAACAATTAATCCCAAGTAATACCACCACCAAAATTTTCTTGGTAGATAATTGGAAGCAATAAAGAATCTGATAATCCAGGAGGCTTCAGTAACATTCAGAGATATATATACATGTATCTGGCACGTTAAAAAAAACATGAATTCTTTCATCACCTATGAAGTGTGAAAAGGTAGGAGCTAAAGAGGAAGAAACAGAAAATCTGCATAAGGCATATTTTTGTCCACTTCAAGCAGAGAAAGCAGAAGATATTTTTTAAGAAAGGTAAAATTGATGTTATGCTGGAAGTTATTTTGGTGCTTATATTCAAAACAAACCTATTTCCTTTATATATAAACAAGTCTGTAATACTCCACAAGTCCTTAACCTTTACAGTATTTCTGAACTGAAATATTCATTCTGACATAGAGGTAATAATTCCTAAGTCTGCCATACCAACTGAATTTGCTTATTGCTACCCCTCATTGCAAAGTCCAGGTCCCAAGCTTATTGTTTTCATCAGTATCACTATGTAACAGTTTTTTAAAAGATTGTAACACAGTAAAAGCTAAAAGTGGAACGGTTTTAAAAGCAGCACAGTTTCATCGTCATTAGTGGGGTAAGGAAAGGTTCATTAAACTGCAGTTTATACTTTTTCTTGCACTTAACTCACCTTCAAGCTTTTCTTGTGTCTTTTTTCTTTAATATGCTTATGAGCAAAAGCCACCGACTCAATTAAAACATCACACAATTTGCAGGTGTATTTTGCTGATGGGTAGCTTCGAGGTTGCTAAAATAAAGACAGTAAAAAAACCCCAAAATACATAAAGGTATTACTTTCATTTCATTCAATACCCTTGCTAAGTTCAGTGGACTAACTCTGAAACCTACATCCACCCACTTCAGCTTCCTTCACTCCATATTTGCCATCAAAACGTTTGCACATCAAATATAATGTCAGAAGAATGATGCCATGTCAATCACACTCAACACCCTATCTTTGCAGGAGAAAATACCCGATGGAAGAATATATTAATTGAACAAACAACTAGTCCAGCATTTTAATTAAGATCTGATGTCATTCCATGAACTAAAGGAGAAGCCATTTTTTGAGCTTGAATTGTTA
The DNA here is from genome assembly GCA_013400855.1 of Buphagus erythrorhynchus. Classification (NCBI taxonomy): domain Eukaryota; kingdom Metazoa; phylum Chordata; class Aves; order Passeriformes; family Sturnidae; genus Buphagus; species Buphagus erythrorhynchus. The sequence goes on from VZTT01062020.1 coordinate 29,798, forward strand.
TCAATGTTGTAGTAAAAAAACCTCAGAAGATAAATTCTCTTCTTTTTACAATTCATTAACAGCAATATCATTACTTAAATTCTCTAAATAAACTTTCTAGCTACAATCAGAGATATTGCTCAAAGTGTACCCTCTACAACATATTTATATGCACAAAAAACAGGAGAGGTCTATCCATACGAATAAAGACAGTGGCACCTTCTTCAGTCTATAAATGTAGTCTCGCTTCAATCGTTCTTCCGCTTGCTGCAGCCCCAGAAGTTCTTTTGCTGACAGCACAGATTCATCTATGACTGGACCTTCCACTTCATCATGATCACACTCATCTTTTCTAGTTCTTCTCGGTCTTCTTGGTTTTCTAAGCTTCTTCATTTCTTATAAAGAGTTATGAGAGCAAACGTGTCAAATAAGTGCAGAGTGCCACACAGCATTTAAAAAAAAATTTCCTTAATAAATACTCTACTTATATGAGAGCCAAAGAAGGCACAATTCACCTACTTGGTATGGTTTCACCATTTTTTCTGTGCAAGTCTGATAATAAGTGTATATTACTATCACAACCTATAATGCCTTTGTCCCAAACTACAAATAAATTAATTTGTCCCACTGAAGAGAATTACCTAGTCAGATACCTTTGTTAAAACTGGCAAAAAAATAGAACTGCATGCAATAGATATACCGGTATGTCATTATACCAAAAAGACAGAATATATCAAAAGATTTCAGAATATCTAGTTAGGCTTTGGTAGACAAATAAGCTACACTACAAGTATGACAGAATTAAATTTAAAAATGTAGGCCAAATGGAATGATTTATAAGACCTAGCAGCACTCTGATATAGCACTGTCAAGGTTTAGCTCACATATGACAATTTATTAATTAAGGGATTATTACCAGTAATAATGTCATTTGCCTTTCAGTTAAACCAGTATATGGACCAGTACAAGTGAAAAAAGTAAGCACCATTGCTGGCTTCAGAGTAAAGAATGGACTTGCTAAGTATGTGCACATCGCTTAATAAAGCTGTAAAACTGTCATAACAATAAAGCTTAAAAAGCTTGTTGTGTTTACAGCAAAAGCTCCAGAACAAATTAAATACCACTTCTACTTTTAAGCAAATTTTATCATCATTTTGAAGCAGAAGCTGCTATTGGCCCAAAGCCAATACCTGTAAAAATCATCTCTGGAATAAATTTATTATTTTTACACCTTGCCTTTCATTTATACAGCTATGCAGGATGTCCCAATGCCTGGAATTACTAAAGTTTCCTTCTTCTAAGAAAGTTTATGCAACTTCTTTAGACTCCCAAACTCTTACCATAGCATGAGGCTTTAATTTGTAATAATTTAAAAAGGCCAAAAAAACCTCCAGATAAACTGCTTTTCCAAATACATTTACAAAATTTCTTTCCTGTGACCGCAATTTTTGTCTCTAATAATTGGCAAAAGGGAAACAACAGAGTTCTGTATTTGTGACCAGTTATTTGATTCAGTTCACTAAGCAGCATGCGTTAGTCTTGTAAACAGTACCACGACAAAAATGGTAATATAATTTATTTCTTTCAGCAGCAGCACAAGTTTAAGCTGCAATAAAGAGAATTTAAGCCTAATAGGTTGTAGGAGCAGTACTCCAAAGGAATCTCCAGGAAGCAGAAACAGAAGTCTGAGCTTCTGAACCTTCTCCACATCCTTCATTTTTGCACCAACATTTCTGCTCGAACTCCCAATATGTGCCACATCTGTTTGACTGTATTTTTAACTAATCAATGTGGACAGAATCTGGAGGTGCATTAATATTTTCACAGAAAAGCCTGTGACAACTACCTACTTATCAATTACTTCTGTAGTCAACAAGTAACTTTAAAAAACTTAAAAATTAAATAAATACTTATAATATTTGGTAGGTACAGCAGTGTAAGTACAATAACCTAATTATAGGTTAATGATTAAATAAAGTACTAAAGAACAGTATCTCAGATTTGGTAAACTTCCTTATGAGCTACAATAAAAAGACATGAAGGTAATGAAAAGGACAACTGTGCAAAATATTTCAAGTAAATGCAAAAAGAAACATTTTTAGTAATTTTGCTACTTGACATAGAACTTCTGAAGGAATCTCAAGAGGTGAGCTACGCCGTGCCTGCACTTCACAGCAGGATGAAACAAACTGTCAAAATCTGAGCAATGCTCAGCTAACCTGTTCTTAAAGGCCTTCAAGTACCTTTTCCATGAGCTGCCCAGACAACCTCACCAGAACTTCCCTAGCTTTACCTTTAGAAACTTGCCCTTTATTCCTCATCTGAACCTTTCTTACTCAATTTCAGGTCCATTACCTTGTGTCCCATCTACTGGAAAGAAACAATATAGTTTGCTACATCAGCTTTTTACAGTCTTCCTAGACAGAGGAAGATTGTTACTATGTCTCCCTACCCTTTTCCTTTTGTAGAAAGGTTGGGCATTGTTCACATTTTGAATAGCTACTGTTTCCTACACATCTTGACAACCTTCTTGCTTTTCTTTGCACAGCTTCCAAAGTGGAGTACCAAAACTGGAGGGAGTACTGCAACTGAGTTTACAGGCGACTCAGAGAAAGGTGTACTTCAGACTGTGAGTCTTTTTATCATGCCTCACAACCCCATGACTACTCACTATCATCTTCTGATTCACTATCATTTCAGATCCTTCTCTGGAAAAAAAAATTACTTTATAGTAACTTTTCCTCCTTTATCTGCACAGTTGATATTCCTACTTAAACAATGGCATTTACACATACTTTGTATTTCATCCTATATGTAGGTCATTTCCCCAATTGTGCAAAGTTATTTTAATTGAACTTCCTGCTTTTCTGCATTCCATATCTACCAGCTCCACAGCATATTCAATTTTCAGAGCACACAACTAATAAGTCTGCTGTCTTCATTCATCATTAGAGTAGTATAACATTGAATGGAATAGAATCCTCATACACTAGACGTTCACTCACTACTTTCTTTTACTGACAAAATCTTTAGTAGTTTCTGAGTATAGTTACCTAATCAGCTCTGCAAGTCTCTTATATTAATTTAATCCAGGCAATTTTCCACTAGTTTACTTACAGAACTGTCACGTAAAAGTATCTAAAGTAGAAGAGTACTAGTACAAGCAATACCTACCAACTGCCTTTCCCATGTCCACAGGGGACTGATGACTATTTTAAATACATAAATTAGGGCTTGGCATACTTTTCCTTAACAAATGCATACTTACTACTTCTTATCTATGTTACCTTTCAAATACTTATTATTTGTTCCAAAACTGACTCCCAAGACTTAAGCTGCACACAAATTATTTTAATTCCTCTTTTAAGAGACATTTGCCCTTTCCTGTAATCAGTAGCTCACTCCCCTTAAGTTCTCAAGTATGATTGCTAGTGGTTTCAAGAATCTGTCTCACTGAGTTCCTGAAGTTTCACAGAAAAAAGTTCATTACATCCAGTAAACTGAAGAAAAAACTTGTGAAAACACTCTGCTCTCTCCTCATGTGAGGTTGAGCTGTGTGCAGCTTTCTTCTAACAATGAGACACACTGGGCACCTGTTCACAGTTTATCTTTTTAGTGACAGCTAGTATCAAGGGAAAGGACACTTAATTCCTGGACTTCCTGGTATCAACCAGCAATAGCTCTTCTTCTCAGCAGAGGGTCTGATCAGTACTGTCTCTGGCTCCCACACTTAAACAAAGTAAGACAGGTTTCTTGTCAAGTGGCATTCCACATTAGCAGCACTACACACAAGTTATATTCTCTATATTCTCTGAAGCTTCCTTTTTCTGCTTTACTTGCATTCAATGAAAATATTATGGTATCGATCACTTCACCCTCCCTTAGGCTGCCCTTCCTGACATTTCAATGCTTTGGGTTGTACTCTGATTATTAGTACCAACTGCCCACAGGGATAAATATGTATGAAAAACTAGACTTGTGTTATTGCTGTACTGAGTTCTCACAATACTGACATTACTTTCAATCTTCATTAAGACACATCATTAAAGATCTCATTGATAGCTCCAAAAATCTTACCCTGTTATCAGTTTAATTGAAAGATTTCTTACCAGCCTTGACAGATTCCATCAAACTGTATAGGGAAAACAACAAACAGGGACACTACACAGATGCTGCAATCTACTTACTCCTATCACTCACAGGTGAAACTACAGAGACAACACAATCTATAAAACATGTTCTGTATTATTTGCTGTAACCATCTGTCTGAAGTGCTACAAGTACAGTGCAGTCAATAGTTTGCAACACATGAGAGAACAAAAACACTTTTCTGCTTTAAGAATGAATCTTGAAATGTTACTTTTCAGTAACACACGTAAGAAGCTACTTTACTGGCTAGCCATGTAAAAACAAACAAACATGTGATTACCAGAACTTCCTTTCTGCATGTCTGGCACATCTTTGCTCATTAAATCTTCCTGAAGTTGTCGTCTTACATTTCTGTTTCCAGCACCTTCCACCTCGTGAAAAGAGTCCTTTCTTGTCCTGCCATGCCCAGGAATCCAGGCAGCAGAACGGTACTCTCTCCAGGTGTCAGAAGTACCATGGTGGTCATCAGATATCCACTTCTTCATTTGGTCTCTTTGGATATCATTTACCTTTGACCCTTGACTGTAAATTGTGTTTTTAAGTGAATTTGGGCTACTCAAAACACTTCGTGGCCCTCCCCTGGGACTGCTTCCGTAACGACCTAGAGTTCCCTTTTTCTTCTGCAGGCTGGCATCGATTTTATTGCTATAGCCACTTCCATATTCATCCATGGCTTGGTAGTCTTCCTGTAAGGGACTTTCTTTTAATTCTTCTTGATGCAAAATTTCCTGTTCCTTTTTTTTTTTGGCAAAGCAAGGTTTTGCAGCATCTCCCATGGTTATTGCTGTTCAATTTAGTGATTCCCACCTAGAAATCAAAATGTTAAAAGCTGTATTTTAAAACCAATCAAGGAATGAACATTGGGTATTAACTGCTATGGAAATCTCAACAATCAAAGCCCTGGCTTGAACCAAGGCAAGAAAAAGCAGTCTAAAACACAGCTAGGTCTCTTCTCTTAGTATGTCTTAGCACCTGTGGGTGGTTCATAAAATGCAGAGACAGTCTATGGCTTTTCCAGGCACTAAGGTCTAGATGCCTTTAGGACAGATAGAAAAATTTTAGCGTCTACATCAGTCTCAGTTCAGTACAAGAAAGCTTTGAAAGAATGGTTGAAGGAGGCAAAAACAAAGATAGCCCAAGGCCATTCTGCATATCAGAATATTTCTCTTTGCCCACAGTAGGTACTGTGTCAAAGAATGTTAAATCATGTGTTAAGAATGAAAATCATGATCATCAAAGGACATAGAGATGCAGAAGCTAAGTTGCAATCTAGCAATCAGGCAAGGATGATAAAATGACTTAGAAAAAATGTGCACCCTGCACATCTTAGCCAGACCACCACTGTGAGGTCCCACATTACTCAGTATTAAGTACTCCTATTTCATATTATTTTAGCATTGTCTAAAATATCTGGACCACTGAATTGCTTGCATACCCACTCCCCTTTCCTTGGTCATCTCCATGTTCTTACTGCAAAACACTTCCACAGAGCTCTAACTCCAATATGTTGCCAATACGCCACGTGGACTGTGAAAGGGGAACTGAAGTGACTGTGTAAAACATGTTAAGTAGCAGTGGTCTCATCAACACCAATTATTTTATGATTTTAACACAGATATATAGAACCAAACAAAAAATATTTTCTCTTTCAAAATAAGTGTGTGCTTAAGGATGCAGAAAAAGCTGTCAAGAGATGTAAAGAGCATTTTCAAGTACCCAAACATCACAAAATGCACTTCTGTTGCCATCAATACAGAAGGAGGGTACCTGATTTTTACTTTTTTCTTTAAGTTCTGCAGGCCACAAAAGCACTCTTAAGCACCTCAGTGTCTGCATTTTATAGGCCTGAGGATTTTAGTATTTAGGCCTCTCTTAAGATGAAGATAGTTTTTTTGGTCCCACACAAGCAACAGAAGAAATAGGATTTCCGTCCTAAAGACCAGAATTCTTACCCAGTTACGTACATCTCTGGAAATGCAGCTGTTGCAGCTAAGAGCAGAAAGAAAAGTTTCAAACGCATAAAGTGCACTTGCTTCCTATTTCAGGCAAGAAACGCTGTCAAACCCGAATTTCCGAGTGACCTAAACCCAGCCTGTTTTAGAGCTACCCTCAGAAGCAACGCCCACACCCTGCCGCCAGGCTGGATGACGACACCTCCCTGCACTGGAAGGAAGCAGGTAAGTCAAAGTTTACATTCGGCTCCCAACCACGACTTTGGTGCGACCCTGGCGCGGGCAGGGGGCTGCCCTGGGGGTCCGCGGCGTCCCATATGGGCAGGACACGGTTGCCTGCAGGGCCAGCAGCATCAGGCAGCGCCGGCCAAGCTGCCGGCGGGAGCCAGGCGCAGGTGTTACGATCCCGGCACAGGAGACATACTCCGTGGGCCAGGGCTCCCGTGCCCCTACGCCGCAGCTCCCGGCTCGCTCCTCCTCGTCTTCCCACAGGCTAACGAAGGTGCCCGGCACCGTCCTGTCGGCCCCTGACCCTAGTGGAGGGACTGTGGCGCAGCATAACCCAAACCTGCCGCCTCAGCCGGACACAGCCCGAGAGCAGAGGGGCCGCGGCAGGGCCAGGCAGGGAGGGAGCGAAGATGTAGGGAGGGGGAGAGGGAGGCAGAGGGGCGGGTAAGAGAGACAGGATGCCGGCGGACACCGCCTGCCGCCGGGAAAGGCCTCGCCCTGCCACCGTCCGCCGAGAGAAGGGCACTCACCGCCCGCTACCGCCGGCCCACCCGCCGCCCAGGGCTCGCCATGGTGACGCGACGGAAGCAGCGCCTGACCCTCGGTCCGCGCCTCGCGCCCGATCGGCGCGGCTCTTCCGGCGGCGCGGGCCCGCCCTCCGCGCCCGGCCGGGAGGGGCGAGGCGGGGCCGGACGCGGCGGTAGAGATGGAGACGGCCGGGCTCGCATCGGGCTCGGAAAGCGTGCCTGGCACAACACCGCCATGTCAAGTAGGCAATGGTGCTAACTGTTGCGTCCGGTATTTCCTTAAACCTCCTGTCATGGTGACCCCACCACTTCCCTTGGCAGGCTATGATTAGGCCACGTCTAATCAACCTTCTGTGAAGAAACTACTTGTGATGTACAACCTGAGCCTCCCCTACCGGAGCTCGAGGCTCTGCTCTCTTGTCCTGTCACCTGGTGGCTGTGGAAAGAGGCCGACCCTCACCTGGCCGCACCCCCCTTTCATGCAGTTGCAGAATACCAAAAGGACTCCCCTGAGCCTGCTCCAGGCTGAACACCCGCAGCTCCCTCAGCTGCTCCTCACAGGACCTGTGCTCCAGACCCTTGCCCAGCTCCATAGCCCTTCTCTGGACACGCTCCAGCACCTCAGTGCCCTTGGAGTGAGGAGCCCAAATGTGGACACGAGATTTGAAGGGTGGCCTCACCAGTGCTGAATATAGGCAGATAATCACTGCCCTGGTCTTGCTGGCCACACTATTGCTAGTACAGGCCAGAGTGGCATTGATCTTTTTGGTCATTGAAGAGGTGAATCGTTCCAGTCATCTCCCAGAAAATAAGTACCTAATTTACTGGCTTGTTGAGAAGGGTCTCTTTCTACCATGCTTTTGCATTCATATTTATGGAAAAGAGGGACTCTTAATAAGCCTTATGAGGTGCGTCCTCATGAGAATTCATCTTGCCATTCCAGTTCAGATTTCCTGAGCAAAATGTGTACAAGTATATAGTTTTTGAAGATAGATAAAAGCAGAGACTTCCCAGAATGGTATCTTTCCAAGACAGGAACTTATGGCCTAGTGCTTCACGTTAACTGTTGGAAGATACTCTTGACTTCCCCTCTAGTACTCTTTCCTGGTAAGACGTTCTCTGGAAAGGGCCTGGCATGGAAGGATATCATATCTTACCAAAGCAGGTAAAATATAAGCTTACATCTGTAAGCAGGTGTGGCTGGGTTACCAAACATGAAAACATTTCTGAACCCTGTCTTGCCTCCTTCTTCTATGAAATTGTTGAGTGGCTGCAGGCTCAGCATGTTTCATGTCATATTGAGTGTGGTGGGATAAACAAGCTTTGGTCTGATGAAAACTTCTCACTAGTGCAGCCATACAAGACTATCTGAAGTTTCTGTCATTTTTATGGAACTAAAGTTCCTGTGGTTTTTATAAAAGTCAGTGATTTGCATTTAAATTTCAATTGGATGTATTATTGTATATGCAAATACTAGCATTTTCTGTGATCAGACAAAAATAAGAGGAAATGAGCTAAAAGCGTTATATGTCCTAAACACACATGCTGTTTGCTTGGAAAGCCTAAATTTTGATCAGCTGAGATTTTTTTTCCTAAACAGGTGCATGAAGATGCAGTTAGTCAGATTTTGTGAGAAAAAGTGAACTTAGCATGTGGAATACAAATATACTGAAATAGGAAAGATGGCTAGCAGATCTTGCTAAATGTATCAGTAATAAGAGAGAGAAATTGAGAAATAGTAAAAGAGTACAACTCACTAAATCAAGATCAGCCAGATGCATATATATTATAAGACTGAGCTTAAAGAACAGTATTGGGCATCACAAAATCATATTTTATTTTTGAAGAAATGTAGTCTCTGGAATTTTTTGAGTACTGGTCTTGAATCTGCTGCAGACATTTTGTTCTACAGCTTGAACAAACAAGTATTTTATATATCTTTTAAATAGCTTTTATTTTGTTTTGCTGTTGTAGAAAAGATAATGTTTTTCTTTATGAAAGGTTGTTCACCAAGGAATAAAGATTGCATTATTCTGTGGTTTTATGAGACAAACTGGGTCAGTTTGGGATTATACTTGTGCCATACTTGTGCTAATGGGGATGGGATTGCCCAGGCACAGAAGTAGTAGGAAGCAGAGGTAGTCCTGTTTTGACTGTGACTCAGATAGCTCTTGGAGCCTCACCCCATACCTGTTTTGTCACTTCAACATTTTACTATTGGGACACTCTCCATCTTGAAAAGCTGTTAAGCTACTAGAAGCACTGACAATGTTACTGTTTGTCTTCATCAGTGAAAGATTGCATCATGTGCAGATAAATCAGAAAACCTATCTGCTGGGTATTTTATGGTGAGATTTTCTGGAAGACAGTGCATCTGGCCATTTACACCCAAAAAGAACTTGGCCAAATGTGGTGTCCTTCTCCAACTTCTTGTGCATCTCCAGACTACTTGCTGGTGGAGTAGTTTGAGGAGCAGAAAAGGCCTTGATGCTAAGTGCTACTCAGCAGTAACTAAAAGATCTCTGTATTACCCCAACTTTTTCCAGCAAACATCCAAAACATTGTCCCCATACCAGCCACCATGAAGAAATCAAGCTGTACCCCAGCCCAAACTAGAACATTCTCCACCAGTTATTCTGTATCATTTATGTCATGTTAAGATCCCACTTTATCAAATACCTGCTTCCCCTTAAAATGTTTGTGAAATGTCCATAATTATCTGCAAAATGCTCACTGTGTTTGTTTGGTGTATGACTTTGTGCTCCATCTGTTATGGTGGTTACTCAGGATGGGAGAAGTAGTGTGTTACAAGGAGTCAGTTTGGCACTGAAGGCAGCTCTGGTCAGGTCACTGCTGCACTCACACAGTGTGCAGAAAATCACACTGTTGAAAGCCAGTGTCCACAAAGGAGACAGGAGTCCTAAATCTTTATTTGAATAAAGGGAAAAAATCCACTGGGATATACCGCTCCCCCCAGTTTCAGGTTTCTCTCTGCAGGTTTTAGAGGATGCAGCCTCCTTTTGTCCTAAACTCCCAGCCACATGTTGCCCTCTTCCTATTCCCATTGGCTGAGAAATTAGGAAGGTACAGGCTTCCTGAACTGCTTACCACATATTCCCCGCCTTGAACCTGTCATTTTCCTCCAAAAGTCAGTTCAGGTCCTGCAGTACCCTTGGTCTGGACCCATTTGTCTGTTACCCTAAAATTCGAGTCAATTTGTTTGGATTATGTAACAAACCTGCCCTTGAGATTAGTAGAGACATTAACACCCATTTCAAAGACATAAACACCCATATCTTCAGCCATCAAATTGTTTGTAAAGACATTAGCACACATCTTTTCCTGTCAACTGCTTCTTGAATGAAGCAAATGTTCATCCTTTATTGATTCAGGTTGTTTCTGCTGTAGGGCTTTCTGTAACACCCACCTCAAATCACGTTTTACAACAATTTAAAAGTACATCCATTACATTCTCTAGCCCTAGTCCCTTTGGATTAGGCTGAAAATTTTAACACGACAATGAATTCCTGCTTTTGTCTCTAGCTTTACTAGCAGCAAGAGGTTTCTGCCATAATACCTTAAATAGGTGGCAGCCATAGCAGTGGTGATATACAGTGTTGAGTAACACTGCCATCTTACAACTCAAATAGTGAATTATTTTCACTCAAGATTAAATCACCTTGAGGTACATGTGCACTTGCCCATCTTTCTGCTTTTACCAAGTCCAACCAGGTGCCTGAGCAAAAACCATCCCATGAATAGGTTTACTCTTTCCAGAATAAGGAATAACTGTTTCTTTTAGTCAGTTTCTCCTATGTACTGTTTGGTTCTTTTCTTCTTCCACAGTGCACAGAGACCTTGATTCGGCAGGGCCAGGTCAAGTGGCAGATGCTTTAATGTTAACTAGACAAGTGGCTTCTGCTAAATGTATTTCACAATGGTTTAATGTATGTCCTGGTTACAGGAGAAGAATGCCAGTTCGGCACTATGTTGGTGTTGCCAAACTGAGTATTCTACTGCCCTCTACACCATTTCTGACAAACTGTTAATGATGGGTTGTTTGCAGTAGGTGCCCAGTGCATAGCTGACACCTCAGGCTACAAGCTGGGTGTTAAATGAGGTAAGGGAGAAGAGCCACACCCTGTGAGGAGGGGAGTGTTTATTTTTTCTTCCCAAATGACTCTGCAGTGCTAACTCCTTCTGGGGAAGCACCACCACAGTCCCACCGATTCTGAGGGGGTCATGTCTGCCAATGGGCCATAATGGACTCAATGGCACTAGCAGAATGTTCCACTGTGAAACTGCCTGCCCTGGGGGAGGTACTGAACATTCCCACCTGAACCTGTGTATAATCTTGGTGTTTGGGGACTTGGGACCCCCACCACCCCTGGATGGATCCAGAGGAGGACCACCATTTTTGACTGCAGCCATCACTTCAGCAGGACTGCAATCACCACTTGATAGGACTGTGACCACCACCTTGGCCAACAGGCTGCCAGGTTGTAGTCTGACTTTATCAGTCTAAGCCAGTTTTAATGTGTATTATTGCACTATTGTAATCTTTCAATTAAATTGTAACTCTGACTTGAAATCCCTCTTAAGGTAATTGGCTGGACTTCATTTCTCTCACCAGTTTACTTTCAAACCAGCCCAATGTCCCACCACTTATTACTCTCAGTGTAGTTTTTAACAGCCATTCAGCTTTCCTGGAGGCTGGTGCATAACCAGCACCAGTGGGGAATGTGACCACCTGGTTGATGTCGTGCTCCTTGGCTAGGCTACAACTTTGCTTCAGGAATAAGTCCTGTTGTCTGATTTAATTCTCTCAGTCACCACCAAACTTGCTTTTTAAGGCCCAAAACAATAATCCAGGCAGTGGCATGGGTCACAGGGTATGTTTCTAAACATTCAGCAGTCACTTCCATCACTGTAAGCAGATAGTGCTTGGCAAGTTCACAGTAGTCTAACAGTCAGTCTGCCAGGCTTCCCTGTATTGATATTTCAGCCATCACGTTCAATACCAAAAAGTCTTTAGCTCTTGTCGTATTTAATTATGGCGCACTCTTTGCATTCATGGATAACCTGTGCAGTGGCATCATAAAGTGATAAAGTCCGTGCCTTGGGCCCTGTTACGAACAAGCTCCTGTTTGTTCTCTTAATGTTCTGTTATCTGTGGAAAACACCCTGTTTTTATGTTAATTGTTGCTGTTGTTTTGTTCTAAATCCCACTCCCTGGAACTGTCTTGCCGTTATGCCCTTTCCCTCTGTCCTGGGGTACAATGCAAAATGTGTATTCTATCACCATCTGTTGAAATGTGGGAGGGGTGGTGATCCTTATCTCTGTGGGCGATAACCTCTGCTGATGGGCCATCTGATAAAATCAGGAGGATGATCATCGTTATCTTTTCACAACCCATCCTTCCTCCAGAAGATATATTCTGTTAATGGGCCATTAAGTCCTATTGTGTGACTGATAAGATTACATCACCCCATTGGGAGATGCTCCAGCCAGGGGGAGGAGCCAAGCTTTTCCTACCTAGATAAAAAACTGGGGTTTGGAACACAAAAGCAGCCCTTTCCACTGGATCCCAGAGGAAAATCGGACCTTTTCCACATCATCGCTGGACCTTTCTACAGGACCACTGCTTCAACTGAACCACATCTGTCATCCAGGAGGACTGCAGCCACCATTTATACGGACTGCTACTAACATCCTGACTGACAGGGTGTCAGATTGTATTCTGACTCTGTCGGTGGTTTTTCTTTTGTATTCTTGCATGTATTTTATTTTTTTTTCTCTTTTTTCCTATTAAATTGTATTACTGACTTGGAGTCTCTCACCAGTTTTGCTTTCAAACCAAGACACCCTCCCCGTTGGGTAACGCCCTCCCTGCTCCCAAAATGATGCCTGGCAAATGAGAAGACCACAAGTGCTTATAGGACACAACTCAGTAATAAAAAAAAAAAAATCCTAAAAACAACGAGCCAATATAACATTGAAAACTAAAAATGGTACTCCGAAGTAAGAAAAACAGTGAAGAAGATAAAATCACCAACCAGGACTCTCCTGCCTTGTCACCATGACCTGAACAGAACCCAATCGACATGATACCCCTGGACTACGAGCCAACCCGTGTCTTCTGTGGGACTCCAGTGAGGACAGAAGGCCCAGCTCTGCTGCACAGCAAAGCTGACTTCCTCCTCCTCTGGATCATCCATTGGGAGCAGTGGTGGTGCATGTGACCCGTCAGGCTCCCCCCCAGAGCTGATTTCTCAATAAAGGCATTAAAACGGGAGCTGGTCTCCTTGCCCTTATTCATTTCACTTCTGGGGGCTCGTCCGGGATAGCCACACCTGAAGAGGACCAGAGACGGGACGGCCACCCATCTTCGGACCTCCAGGACAGCCGTCGACTTGGACCAGAAGATCAGCCTGGGACAGACGAACCAGAGGAGCGCCGGTGAGTATAGCCGGTGGCAGGAGTAGGAGGCGAGCGAGTGATGTGTGAATGAGACGGGAGCCGGTAGCCTGTACCCCCGAAGTGAGTGGGACCCCTCATTCCGCGGTTCTGGACTCTTGCGAAAGGGCCGGCCAGAAACAGGGGGAAGTGAGAGAGGTCTATCAAGGCCTAGTGAATGCTTGAGGCGTCTCCTAGGGGATAGAGAAGGTTTTCCCCCTCCAGGTGTCCGGAGGAAAACCCTTAGTGTGAGTCGCACGCATTTAGGGTAGGCCCCCCCTCTTAAGGAGGGCAACCTAGGTGACTCCGGGCACACGGAAGACTAGGTGTTGAATGGGTGGTGTGCATTTTTACAGGGTACCCCCAGGTACTGCCAGCTCCAAGTGTCCAGGAAGGCCCCGGTCCCCAGGGTCGGACCAGACGCGCTGTAGGTGGTGTGCTGTCGCAGCTCCAGGGAAGAGAGGCTGTAAACCCACTGCCCAGAGCACAGGGGTGGGGAGTCTGGGAATCGTGTGAGGACAGGCGAGGCAGGCATCACACACACATGCACACATCCCTTTAGCCGAGGCCATTCTTCTGGGGAAGGGTGGCCAAGCCGGGCCGGTGGAAGGCAAAGGGGTTGGGCCCTGCTTGGGTGGCCTCCCGGTAACAGAGAGGTTACCCCCAGGTAACCCCTGTGAGTCTTTTTGTTCCTTCCCGACTCTACGAAAAACTCAGGAAGGAGACGGCACTAGATGTAGGACTGCTTTTAGTCCGGAGTGTGGGTATATCCAGCCCGGCGGGAGGCTAGGCAGGGGAGGTCCTCAGGTAGATCTAGTGCTAGGGACCCCGGCAGCGTCGAACAGGAGTACTCAGAGTCCCGCTGGGGCAAGGCGCGGGGGTACGTAGGGGGTTTGGTCACTAGGACAAGCCCCAAGGGCCCAACGGGAAGGTTTAGGCCTCAAGCCTAGAAAGGCTAGTGAAAGTTTGGGTTTAAAGAAATGGGAGGGTGCTGTAGTAAAAGAACAAGCTCCTCCAAGAAAAAGATAAAAAACATTCCACCTAATAGCCCTCTTGCGCAACTGCTTGACAAATGGGATACTCTGGAAGTCACAAAAGGCCTAGATAGAATTAAACTAGTTCATTATTGTACAGAGATTTGGCCTAAACTACAACTGCAAGGGGATTGGCCTTGGTATGGGACCCAAGACCAATGGATATGCTCACAACTAAGCCAATACTTGAGAGTTCAAAGTTGTCCCGACCTTGAACAGCTAGCCTATGCTGCCTGTTGGCAGGAAATTGCCACAGGCTGTGATAGTGCAAAGATACATAAATTACAAATAAACGAAAAAGATAAGGGGAATGAGGGAGGAAGAGAAACAAGCAAGGGATGGGACCCCCTCGAATATCTACCATCTCCCCCTCCTATCTACCCAGTGGTAACTGAAGCCCCTCTTCTAGCTCCCCCAGTTATGCCCCAAGTTCCTCCCCCAACTTACTCTGCAAAAACTTCAGTCCCCCCTTTGACCTCTATTGCAAAACCTTTGATTCCCTTCCCCTCAGAACCCATAATCTCCATTCCTCAGCCACCAGTGACTCAGTCGTCACTTGCTCTTAGTGTTCCTACCCAAAACCTGACTCCTTTACCTATCCAGTCCACCGCCCTAACACCTTCCCCTAATCTGCCCGTGCCTCCAGCCCCCTCTGCTGTCTCTTCACCTATTTCCTTAACCGTATCCCCAGTGTCCCCCGTAGTGGATTCAATCTTCTCTCCGTTGCCCAATACCCTTCCTCCTCCTCCTCTAGATTGGGAATTAAACTTGTTATCTTCAAATACCACTGCAACATCCAATATATCCACTTCCTGAGATGATGACCTGGCAGAAGGACCTTATTGCCACACCAGGTCTAAAACATCAAGGGCAGAAAGACTTTTTCCCCTCAGAGAGGTCCCTATGGGTGGAATGGCCGGAGGAGTTGGATTTGTGAACGCTCCTTTGATAGCCTCTGAGGTTTGGGGATTTAAAAAGGATCTAGGGAATTTAGTAGAAGATCCAGTAGGAATATCAAATCAAGTAGACCAGTTTTTAGGGCCTAATATCTATAGTTGGGGAGAGTTAAATTCTATTCTTAAGATACTATTCTGTCCAGAAGAGGTCAGGATGATTCGGGCAGCCGGTATGAGGATTTGGGAGAGGGAAAATAGATTAGAGCCCCCAGGAGACAACAAAATGCCCCCAGTAGATCCTGGGTGAGACCCAAACCATGAGGAGGGGAGGAGAAACATGAAAGACTATCGATCTCTCATAGTGAGAGGAATAAAGGAGTCTGTTCCCTGAGGTAGTAATACAAAACTAGCTTTTGATAGTACCCAAGAAAAAGATGAAACTCCAGCCACTTGGCTTAACTGGCTGAGAAGAAACTTCCAATTATATTCAAACATCGATCCTGATAGTCCAGAAGGCCAGGTACTACTGAAAGTACAATTTGTCACTAAGGCTTGGCCCGACAACAGGAGAAAATTAGAAAAGATGGAAGACTGGCAGGAAAAGAGTATAAATGAGTTATTAAAAGAGGCCCTTAGGATATATCTGAGGAGGGAAGAAGAGAAAACTAAGGCAAAAGCACGGATCATGGTAGCAGTAGCTAGGGAAAGTTTAGGAGTGAATAAAGACGAATCAGAATCCTCCATTAAAATAAATGAGAATAGACCAAGGCCCCCATTTGAGAAACCTACAGGTGGAGCAGTGCTGCCTCCAGGGGTCAATAAAGAGGGTAATGATTTTGACAAGCCCAAGGCACCACCTATAAATAACCGAAGGTGCTATTACTGTGGAGAAACAGGACACTTGAAAAGAAACTGTGAGAAGCTCTCATTAGATGAGGCTATTGCCCGAGAGCACGAAGCCCTAGAGAAGGTTTTGAGGGGAGATGACTAGGGGCATCAGGGGCCCTATAAATTAGGGGATCCCATGAGCCACCAGAAAGAGCCCTTGGTAAACTTTGAAGTAGGTCCCCAAAATGAAGAATTTGAATTTTTAGTAGATACAGGAGCTGATTGATCTAGTATTAATGAGCTCCCAACGGGCGTAACCATTGGAAGAAAAGTCTGTGAAGTATTAGGGGCAGAAGGAAAACCATTTAAAGCATCTGTCATTGAAAAAGTAGAAATAAGAGGTAATTTCAGACAGTGTGTAGCTGATTTCATTTATTTACCAAATTTAGAGAGATGTTTATTAGGGAGGGATCTTCAAGTTCAACTAAGGGTAGGAATTATTCCCAAAGATGGGAGGATGGTAGTTCAGATCATGAAGTTGACTTAGAGAGACATTGGAGAAATTAATCCAAAGGTATGGGCAGAAGAAGGAAAGTATGGATATCTTGACATTCCGCCAATCCAAATAGAAATGCAAAAAGATACCTTCCACATCCGAGTCAGACAATACCCAATATCCCCAGAAGGTAGAGAAGGGCTAGTGCCCATCATTGACCATTTACTACAAGCAGGAATTTTAGAACCATGTATATCTCCCCATAACACTCCTATACTGGCAGTAAAGAAAGCAGAAGGTAAATATAGATTAGTCCAAGACCTAAGAGAAGTTAATAAAAGAACTATCACCAGGCACCCAGTAGTGTCCAATCCATATACCCTTTTAAGCCAAATCCCACAAGAGCATGCTTGGTTTACAGTTCTAGATTTAAAAGATGCCTTTTGGGCGTGTCCTCTGGCAGAGGAATGCCGTAACTGGTTTGCATTTGAATGGGAAGACCTTAATAGGAAAAGAAAACAACAACTACGATGGACTCGTTTACCTCAGGGGTTTACAGAGTCTCCAAACCTTTTTGGGCAAGCTTTAGAAGGCCTACTCGGACAATTTGCCCCTGGAGAAAACGTACAGGTTTTACAGTACGTAGATGATCTGTTAATATCTGGAGAAGAACAGAGCAAAGTTAAAGTGGCCAGTATCCAGCTTTTAAATTTCTTAGGGAAGAAGGGCTTAAAGGTGTCCCAGGACAAATTACAGTTTGTAGAAACTAAAGATAAATATCTTGGCCACATTATCTGAAAAGGATGTAAGAAATTAAGTCCTGAGAGAATTGCAGGCCTTTTATCCATCCTTGCCCCTAAAACTAAAAAGGACATAAGGAAGCTCTTAGGCTTGTTTGGGTATTGTAAGTTGTGGTTAGATCAATACACCCAAAGTGTTAAATTTCTCTATGACAAATTAGTCAACCCTGAGCCAGTAAAGTGGACAGCAGAAGATGAAGAACAATTACAAGATTTAAAAAACAAATTATCCTCAGCACCTGTGCTAAGCTTGCCCGACCTTAAGAAGGGCTTCGAGCTATTTGTAAACACAGAGAAAGGAATAGCGTATGGGGTGTTGACCCAAGAATGGGGAGGAAGTAAAAAGCCCGTTGCATTTTTATCAAAACTGCTAGACCCAGTAGCTAGAGGTTGGCCAACTTGCCTACAAGCAATTGCTGCTACAGCTATCCTATTAGAAGAAGCTCAAAATTAACCTTGCAGGGAAAAATCAGAATACACACACCACATGACCTTAAAACAGTCTTAAGTCACAGAGCCCAACAACGGCTAACGGATTCCCGAATATTAAAATATGAAATTATCCTAATGAACAATGACAATTCAGAATTGAATATCTCCAAGAGTCTAAACCCCGCACAATTCCTATCTGGGAAACCCCTAACTGATTTGGAACATAATTGTATTGAATTAATAAACCTACAAACTAAAATAAGAGAAGATCTAGAAGATACACCTTTGCCATACAGAAGGATTTTGTTCACTGATGGGTCCTCAGGAGTAATAGAGGGGAAAAAGGTGTCAGGATATGCAATTATAGAAGGGACAGACATGAAGGTTGCAGAAAGGGGAAAGTTGCCATCAAACTGGTCAGCTCAGTGTTGTGAAATCTATGCACTGAAGAGAGGGTTAGATTTGTTAGAGAAAGATAAAGGAACTATCTACACAGACTCACAATGTGCATTTGGGATTGTTCATACATTTGGTAAGATTTGGGAAGAACAGGGATACTTAAATTCGAAAGGAAAGGACTTGGTACATAAGGAATTGATAAAGTTAATACTCTAATCCCTATATAAACCAGCAGAAATAGCAGTAGTGCACGTTAAAGGATATCAGAAGGGAGACACTTTAGAAATAAAAGGAAATCAATTAGCAGACCAGATGGCTAAAGTAGCTTTAGACCCGAAAGAGCCAATAAAAATCTTGAGATTATAAAAGAAACACCAAGTAAAGGGGAAGAAGAAAAGAAACCAACATTTAGTGAGAATGAGTTAAAGGAAATAAAAAAACTAGGATTATGTCAGGGGGAACAAGGGGAATGTTGACATCTGATGAGCATAAGTTCCTAAACAGGGCTTTAGCCCGAAAAGTATTATCAGAAATATATGAATTAACCCATTGGGGAATCCAAGGGTTATGTGACCGCTTCTTAAGAGAAAATATGTGTATCAGTGTGTCTTGGTTTGAAAGACAGGTATCTGCTAAAAGGGACAAGAGCCTCTTTTTAAAGGAGAGTATAAACCCCCCCCTTTTCCCTTCTTCCCTTCACTTTACTATGATTTTCAGAATTAAAGAGCTCTCAGGCAGAGATATGGGGGTAGGAATAACAGTTCTTTACTGATATATATATATATATATATATATATATATATATATATAT
>VZTT01062020.1:51804-90038 GCA_013400855.1 Buphagus erythrorhynchus
GCCAATAGACTTTCAACACTAACACAACAAATCTCCTACAGAGCACTCTCCAAGGGTGACTAAATTAGTAGGGAAGTGGGAGTAGAAGGAGCCAGCTGCTGAGAAAGACTCTAATACACATCCAGGAAGTCTCCTTGTTCCCCAAGAGGCAAGACCACGTGAGGTCAAAAGAGAAATGGCTCATACTGGACTCTTGGGAAGAATAGTGTTAATCCTATTCATAGGTAACACCCGAGGGAGTGAAGAGGATGCTTCTACCAAATGCTACCACCCTCTCTATGACGGAGAAAACCTTAAGTCTCTCTTGAGGGTTCATACCAATCTAAATCGCAATTGTTTCAATAACTCCCAATTAAGCACCTGTCAAGAAGACGGGAAAGTTTATTGGCTTGTAAAAAATACTGCTTCTTATAAGCAATGCCTACTTGGGGAATGCCCCGTAGGAGATACCTGGCTTTGCTTCGAGTATGAAGCAAACCAAGACAAATTGGTAGACCTGGTAAAAGAAAAACAACTGACAACGCAAGAAAAAAATTATTTAGATATTCCTGTGGGGAAAATTTATTTATAGATCTAGTTGAAAGAATCAGTAAAGAATTAAACTTGACAGACTGCTGGATTTGCCGAAGTACCCAAATGACTGAAATCTGGCCACGGGAAGGAATAAGTTTAAGCTCATTAGAAATACTGAGATGGACCCAAATTACACAAGAACCACAAGCTGTAGGAGCAAGGGGAAGAGAACAATGGGATTTAAAGCCCAGAGTAATTGGGGAAGAATGCATCATGAGAACAGGGAAGAGATATAATACTCCCATAGGAAAAATGGCATGTAAAAGATACCTAATAATAAAAGATCTGAGCACAAAGTGGATACCCAGAGAGCCAAATAGATACTGGTCTGTTGAAAGAAAGGAAAGAGGGTGTATTTACCATGAAAAATATGAGTTACACGAATGTACAGAGAAAGGAGTTAACCCATTTTGGGGCATAAGGGTATTGTCAAAGTTTTGGGAATCCCCAGCTGAAATAGGGGATGCATTTTGGGAAGCTCCACAACCTTTATTCTGGATCTGTGGTAATACAGCATACACCAAACTTCCTGGAGATTGGGCAGGGAGTTGCACTATAGGGATTATTAAACCAGCCTTCTTCCTATTGCCAAAAGAGTCAGGAGCACACTTAGGAGTCCCAGTGTATGGCAACTTAAAGAAAACAAGCAGAAAAAAAAGGAGTATAATCGAGATAGGGGGTAACCAAAAGTGGAATGGAAAAGTATGGACCCCAGAAGAAATTATTAAAACTTATGGGCCAGCTACTTGGGCTCAAGATGGATCATGGGGATACTGTACCCCAATTTATATGCTGAACTGAATTATCAGGCTCCAAGCAGTACTCGAGGCAATCTCCAACCAGACAACCCTTGCACTTGACCATATCAGTGACCAATTAACTCAAACAAGAGCAGTAATATACCAAATTAGATTAGCTGTAGACTAACTATTAGCAGATGAAGGAGGGATATGTGGGAAATTTAAATCCTCTGAGAGCTGCCTGGAAATTGATGATGAAAGTTCAGTAATTAAAAACATCTCCAAAGAAATTCGAAAATTAGCATATGTGGGTACTCAAGAGTGAACTCCTCTAATGGATACTAGCTGGTGGGATAACTTTTGGTCCTTCAAGGGAACATGGTGGAAGAAGGCTGTGTTTATAATAATATGCGCAATCATTGGACTATTATTTTTGCCGTGTCTACTTCCCTGCCTAACCTGGGTAGTAACCTCCACTATCCAAGCCAGTATACAACTCCCAGAACTGACTAACCAAAAACAAACAAAAAATTATGTTAATAGAAAGCCAAGAACAAGGAAGTAAAAAACAAAAAGGTGCCAAAGAAATATATGAGCAATATCAAAAACTAAAAAAATTTTCNGCAATATAAAAAACTAAAAAAATTTTCTGTCCAAGAAACTAAAATCATAGGTTGATGCAGGCTATGGCCTGATCAAAGAAATAGAGGGGGGAATTGTTATGAACAAGCTCCTGTTTGTTCTCTTAATGTTCTGTTATCTGTGGAAAACACCCTGTTTTTATGTTAATTGTTGCTGTTGTTTTGTTCTAAATCCCACTCCCTGGAACTGTCTTGCCATTATGCCCTTTCCCTCCCCGTCGGGTAACGCCCTCCCTGCTCCCAAAATGATGCCTGGCAAATGAGAAGACCACAAGTGCTTATAGGACACAACTCAGTAATAAAAAAAAAAAATCCTAAAAACAATGAGCCAATATAACATTGAAAACTAAAAATGGTACTCCGAAGTAAGAAAAACAGTGAAGAAGATAAAATCACCAACCAGGACTCTCCTGCCTGTCACCATGACCTGAACAACACCCGATCGACATGATACCCCTGGACTACGAGCCAACCCGTGTCTTCTGCGGGACTCCTGTGAGGACAGAAGGCCCAGCTCTGCTGCACAGCAAAGCTGACTTCCTCCTCCTCTGGATCATCCATTGGGAGCAGTGGTGGTGCATGTGACCCGTCGGGCTCCCCCCCCAGAGCTGATTTCTCAATAAAGGCATTAAAACGGGAGCTGGTCTCCTTGCCCTTATTAATTTCAGGCCCATTTGTATGTTTCTTCTCTTTCTACATGTCCTGATATATCATATCAGCTGTATGTGACAGCTCACCCTTATATTCCCAGTCCAGATCCATCTGAGTTATTTCTATTTTAGCAGCCTGGTACAGCTGCTCGTTGTTTTGATGTTCTTCAGTGGCAGACTCGTTGCTACATCAACACTTAGGTGATGTACTTTTACAATCAGGTTCACCACATGAGCATCAATATCTCACTGCAATTCTACAGTCCAGATGGGTTTACTTCTGCTCTGCCACCTGCTCTGCTTTCATTGCCACTCCTGGACCATTTGGCACAATCCATGAGTCAGTGCAGGGATAAAGTACTGGTCATTTTTCTCTTTCAGCAGTGTCTAAAGCCAGCTGGAGTGCTTTCTCTTCTGCAGACTGACTCAGTTTACCTTGTCCATCAGCAGTTTCTGCAACTTAGTATATAGCACAGCAGCTTTCCACCTTTAATGCTTTCCCATAACATGACAGGATCTTTCTGTAAACAAGGCATATTGGTTCATTTTCTTGTAACTCACTATATAGTGGGGTCTCGTAAGCATGAGTCACCTCCTCTAGTGACACTCCAAAATTTCAGCCCTCTGTCCATTCTACGATCACTTCCAGGATTCCTGGGTGGTTAAGGCTTTCCATGTGAACTCATTGGGTTATCAGTTATCAGACCCACTTAGTTATGTCACATCAGTGGCATGATGTGTTGAGAGGAGTCTCCTTTTGAACATTCAGAACAGCATGGGCAAAATTACACCAGAAGATACTGCGCTTCATTACCAATGTGGCTCAAATTGCTTTATAGACTCCTAGAATTTCTTTTTCATCTGGAGTGCAATGGCCTTCAGATCTTCTATATCTCTGGCTTCAAAACCCTGGGAGTCAACTATGAATTTCTCTGAGAGCTTTCTGCCAGAGCCTCCATGTAGGGTCATTAACCATGGCTGAGGTATAAAGCACATTTTTAACATCTTGTCCTTTTCAGACAGGCCCAAGTGCTAATGCATGAGCTGTCTCCTACTGGATTTGCTCAAAGGCTTACTGCTGCTCAGGGCCCATTCAAAGTTGTTTTTCTTATGGGTCACGTGCTAGAGAGGGCTTGTAATCAGATTGTAACCCAGAATATGCAGAACATCCAGAAATCAACAACACCCAAAAACTTGTGTTTCTTTTTTGTTAGTTGGTGAAAACATAGCTATTATGTTATTGATCACATCCATTGAGACATAATGATGCCTATATTGCCATTTTATTCCTGCAAACTTGAAGTGGTACACTTCAATGGGTTCCTCTGAGTGCTACCTGCACCTTCAGGGCCCGGAGCATGCTTGTTAAAAAACTAGATGACGAAACAGGCGAAGGACAGGTCTTTATATGGAAATCCGAGGGAAGGTTTATTAGGTCTCGAAGGGAGTCCAGGGACAAAGACAAAAGTGGGGTGAGGGCAGGGTTAAATAAAGGATGAAAGAGGCGGGTCTTAGGGTCAAGGTCCAATAGGGACAGGGGAAAGTGGTGCAGAGATGGGGCGACCAACCGGGGGAACCAATGGGGTAACAGGGGTGGAGCAATGTGGCAAACCACAGCCAATGGGGATCAAGGAAAGGAAGAACATTATGGAAAAGGTCCATAGATGCCGAGGGTATTCCAGCGAGCCACTTGAGGAGGGTCTCTGGCGAGGGGAAGTATGCAAACAACCAGTATGATTGATAGGCATAAATCCACTTTATTCAAGGCATAATGGTATATTTATAATCCAAAGTAAGCAGCGTCAGCATATTTGGCATAATCTTATTGGTTTCTAATACATACACCTATACTAGGATTGGTTCTAGCAGGTGTGGGATAACCACTCCTTCTATTTTTCAATTGTTTCTGTGTACGTGCCGTTATACGTGCAGTTTAGCAGCAGGCCTAACAGCAGCTCCCTTCTATCTTATCCTATTACTAAATAATATCTATTTTCAAAGATATACTGAATCGTGTCTTGTTTCTAAATAATGCTGGCACTGCTGGTACGTGTCACTCAGCAGCTAGTCTCTTGCCACAAGGCCTCAGTAGAGCCATGCCCATTGCTCTCTAACCAATCATCAACACATAGAGGGTGAAGAGGGGCTAAACAGGGGTGGAATAACTGTAGAAACCTATAGAACTCAGGGTATTAACATGTGCCTTCAAAGGCCTATGGGAGGGAGGTGCTTCTCTTCCTGACCTTAGAGGGATGTTTCTCCTTCCCTTTTCCTGCCCCTCAAGGGTTGAAGTGTTACAACCCTAGTTGCAGGCCCCTGGGCTTCACACAAACTGGATTTCCTATGCAAAAAAAAAAAATTTCCTGATTTTTACTTTGGCCTTGCTTTGTTTCATAGCAAAACCTGCTTTCAAGAGAATTGGCAATAATGTTCTCCCCTTCTCATATATTTCCTTGTCTGTGTTGCCCCCACTATGATGTCATTAATATATTGCAAGTCTTCAGGAGCCTCACTTTCTTTGTGTCCAGTCTGGATTTATCTGGAACACCTGGTAGGCCTGTATTTCTACCCTTGGAGCAGTCAATTCCAGATGTAATGGATACCCCTCCATGTGAAAACCAACCATGGCCTGCAATCTGCTGTCAAAGGATCAAGAAAAACGGATTAGTGATATCAGTGGTTGCATGCCATTTGGCTGCCTTTGACCCCAGTTCCCACTGGAGTTCTAGTATGTCTGATAGGGCAACACATAGTGGCACTTTGTCATCATTCAAGACATGGCAGTTCACTGTTAACCTCCACTTTCTGTTACATTTTTGCTCTGACCTGGAGGGATTTTAAAAGGTGAATGAATCTTACTGATGACTCCTTGACTCTCCAGTCACTGGATCAGGTTATGTATGAGAACCACAGAGTCTCTATTGGTTCAATACTGTAGCTGATGCATTATCTTAACATCTGCTGTTCTCTAACCTGCAGCAACCCCACAATGGAAGGATCCTCAGAATGACCAAGCATTCTAGAGAGCTGTTTAATCTTCTCTGTACTCAAGGTAGCTGTACCAAAAGCTCACTGGTACCCTTTTGGGTCCTTGAACTACTTTCTCCTGAGGTATTCCATGTCAAGGACACATGGATCTCTGGGCTAGTCACAATTGTTTCTTGTAAGATGGGCTTACCTCAGCCTCCAACATGGACAGTTCTCAGGATCCTTGCATCGCTCCAGAAGCAGGGGATTTTGCCTCTTTGTGATCTGGTTGTTTTGGTGTATACTGTGCACCAGTGTCCAGGAGAACTTTAGACTCCTGTGGAGCTGATGTTACAGGCCATCAGATGTATACAGTCCAGTAAAACCAGTTGTCCTCTCCCTGGCTGAAGGCGAGGCCCCTCTATTCCTGGTTGGAGTCTTTATTGCTTGATTTTTGTAACTGCAAAACAGAAGTCCCTTAATCAGGGTCAAAAGTACAATCAACCCTTCTACTTGGCTCAACAGACACAGAGACAGTAATTGCCTTTTGGCTTGTTGCTTTTCCTTCCTCCTTCCAGTACCTCTAGTCTCCAAGTAAGTTTAGTGTTCCACTTCCATATGTCCTCTCTCTTATCATACAGGAAGAACTACAGGGTTGCATGCTTTGTGTGATGGTGTGGGTACACTGGTACTCTCTCCCTTGAACAATAAAAGAATCTCAGAATCCATAGAATCCTTGTACTTGGAAAAGACCTTTCAGATCATCAAGTCTAATTGTTAACCCAGTACCACTGTGTTCACCACTAAATCATGTCACATCTACATGTATTTTAGATACTTCTGGGGATGGCGACTCCACCGCTTCCCTGGGCAGCCCACTCCAATGCTTGACCACCTTTTCAGTGAAGCAATTTTTCCTGCTATCCAATCTAAACCTCGTCTGGTACAACTTGAGGCTGTTTCCTCTTTTCCTATCCTGTTGTTACCTGGGAAAAGACACTGACCTTCATCTGGCTACCATCCTCTTTTCAGGCAGTTGTAGAGAGTCATAACTGTTGTTACCTGGGAAAAGACACTGACCTTCATCTGGCTACCATCCTCTTTTCAGGCAGTTGTAGAGAGTCATAATGTCCACTCTAACCCTCCTCCAGGCTAAAGATTTCCAGCTTCCTTAGCTACTCCTCATAGTACTTGTCTTTCAGACCCTTCCCCAGCTCCTTTGCCCTTCTCTGGACTCACTCCAGCACCTCAATGTCTTTCTTGCAGTGAGGGGCCCAAAACTGGGCATAGTACTCGAGGTGCAGCATCACCAGTGTCAGTACAAACACTGCCACACTATTTCTGATACAAGCCATGATGCCCTTGGCCTTCTTGGCCACCTGGGCATGGGCTGGCTCATGTTTAGCCAGCTGTTGACCAGGAGCCCCAGATTCTTTTCCACCAGGCAGCTTTCCAGCCTTTCTGCCCCAAGCCTGTATCAGTGAATATGGTTATTGTGACCCAAGGGCAGGACCCAGAACTTTGCATTATTGAATGTCATGCAGTTTACCTCAGGCCATGATCCAGCCTGTCCAGATCCTTCTGTAGAGCCTGCCAGCCCTTCAGCACATCAACTGTACCATCAGCTTGCTGTCATCTGGGAGCTGACTGAGGGTGCACTTAATCCCCTCATCCAAGTAATTGATGAAGACATGACATAGGACTGGCCCTGACACTGAGCCTTGGGGAGCCCCATAGTGACAGGATGCCAGCTGGATATGACTCTACTCACGAACACTCTGTAGTCCCAGCCAGTTTTTAATGCAGTGAACAGCGCACCTATCTAAGACATCAGCCAGAATGTTTGGGAAATGGTGTTAAAGTATTTTCTAAAGACTTTAGTCTTTACACAGACAGCCACAGCTCTTCCCTCATCTTAAGTGCATCACCTCTTCATAGAAGGAGATCACCTACACCTTAATATGCAGGGAGAGCAGAACAAAATCCTGCCTGTCTTAGAAGTTAAAACCACTGCTGCCTGCAAATCCCACACATTTCAGATTGATATCTGCTCGCTAGATGGCAGCAGATTCAAAAACATTGCTGAAAAATTACAGCTCGAACCACCCATGAATATAATGTAAAGGCATGCTTTTGAAGTGAAATAAAAATGCAATAACAAACCATGATTAAAAACCTAGCTGCTCTGGATAAGGAAGATGCATAGTCGGGGTAAATGGGAGCACAGACTTCAGACTGGCCTGGTAAGTAAAGTCTTTTGCCACAATTTCTGTACCATCTCTGCTTAGCCTGCCCTCCCAGGCTGAGATTTTTGCCATTCTTCTGGATCACTAGATTACAGCTAGCATGTCTATGCTTTCCTGTGTGACATCCAAGAGCTCTGTGTCAGTAGAATCTAAGAGAATATATTAGAATAGTTTCCTATCCTGTGAAAGACTTTCTTATTGTAATGGTGTTTCACCTGAACAATTTCTTTACTCTGAAGTTCAGAAACTGTGTAAGAGAGGCAGGTGAAACGTATTTAGGTAACTATCATGATCTTAAAAAGCTCTAGAAGATGTCTATATCTGA
Source organism: Buphagus erythrorhynchus (assembly GCA_013400855.1). Lineage (NCBI taxonomy): Eukaryota > Metazoa > Chordata > Aves > Passeriformes > Sturnidae > Buphagus > Buphagus erythrorhynchus. The sequence goes on from VZTT01062020.1 coordinate 59,947, forward strand.
TCTTTTCCTCAGAACTGGATCAGTTCCCTCAGACAGAAAACATGCCTGTATCTGCTATAAAATAAAGAATTTGAGAAGTAAAAGTTCTGATCAAAAATCTCATAAATTGGAAGAGTAACACCTTCTGTTGGTGTAGGTTGAGTTAAAAGACATATCTGTCCAGGGACATGGATCTGGAAACTTCAGTGTGTTTTCAGAGGTTTGTCAATACCACTATCACAGAATTGAAGAAAGGCTGAGTTTGGAGAGGATGTCTTGTGATTCCCTAGCCTATGAATCTCTGTCAAGCAGAGTAAACTGGAAAAAGTTACATAGGAACACATCCAGTTGGATTGTTGGGATTGTTACGGGTTTAGGTCTTCAAAGAGCAGTTGTTAGTCACTGTAAAGTTGTTTATTGTAAAGGCACATCAGTCTCAAAAGACAGAGTCCCACGTGTTAAAGTCCATGCTAAAAGCTTTCGGCATAGAGTCCCGAATAGAAGTAGCTCCCTGGTGTAAGCCCGGGGCAGGGGCAGGAGCAGCAGCCCTCCAGCACAAAGCCCAAAGCAGAGGTAGAAGCTGCAATCTGGTACAGAGTCTCAAGAGGCAAATGCTTCCTGATATTATTATTTTTTTTTCTTCCTCTTCCTCTTCCTCTTCCTCTTCCTCTTCCTCTTCCTCTTCCTCTTCCTCTTCCTCTTCCTCTTCCTCTTCCTCTTCCTCTTCCTCTTCCTTTCTTTCTTGTGGTGGTAGTGATGATAATGATTATGGTGAGGGAAGAGAGAGAACAAAAGCGAGCTCTCACTCCAATACATGGATTCTTATTTACAAATTACCCAATGAGCTAAAAACACGAATCTGAAGCATTCCTTCTAAACCTATTAGAATTCTGGTTCTATAACACGAAGGTTTACATATAATTTGCGCATATAGCCTATCAGTTCTATCTGAAGAATGTAAGCAATATTCTTACTATATTTTTATCTTGTCTAGAACTATGTTTTTTGAGCTCTCACTGAAGCTTGGTTTTTACACTAGATTCTAAGGCTTTTGCTCTTTAAGGCACTTAAAAATTATTCTTACTTAAACTTACTTACTTACTTAAAACTTAAGCTTACACCTCTATTTCATGTATGAGTGGCTTAAAATACCGTAATTTCTCTAAAGGTTTTTAATTGAATTCTTGCATTCTATTCTCTCTCTGAGGGACTCAGAGAGGCCTCTGTTTTTACACTCCAGCATGGATTTTGCGTATCTCAAAGGATTGAGATGCTGTGACCTCTCTGGGCAACCTGTGTCAGACTTTAATTGCCTTCACAGTAAAAAATATTTTCAGATGAAATTTAGTACTTTCATTTGTGCTCATGATTACTTGTCCTGTCGGTAGACATCACTGAGTAGAACCTAGTTCTGTCATATCTGCACTTTCACATTGTGTACTTATGGACACTGATGAGATACCTTTACCTTGAGTCTTCTACAGATGAAGAGGCCAGCTCTCTCACCCTCTTCTTGCATGAAAGACTCTGCAGTCCCTTCATCATCTTTGTGTCCCTCTGTAGGACTGGCTTCAATCTGTTCATGCTTCTTTTTGTTTTGAGGAGTCCAGAACTGGGCTAAGCCTTGATATATCTCACCAAGGCTGAGTAGAGGGAAAGGATCACATCCCTCAACCTGCAATGTTCTTCCTAGAAGCTGCTGACATTTTTTGCTTCAAATTGTTGATTCATAGTCAGTTTGGTATGCATAAGACCACCAGTCCCATCTTTGCAGAGCTGGTTTTCAGCCTGTTCAGAACCCAGCATGTACCTGTCCCTCATATTGTTTCTCCTTAGGGTTAGGACTTTGCACTTTGTTTAACTTCATAAGGTACCTGTGACCCAATTTCTCCAGGCTATCCAGGACCTTCTGGCATATCAGCCTCTCCTCACAGTTTTGTATGTCTGCAGATTGGTAAGTGTGCCCTGTGTACCAGTGTCCCAGTCGTTCGTGACAATATCAAACAGTAGCAGCTCCAGGATGAACCTGTAGGGCCCACCACTAGGAAATGACCTCCAACTGGACTGTGCCACTGATCACAACCCTCAAGCTAGAATGGGAGAGACAGCTACACAGGAAAATCCTCCTGATGGAAGTTACATGTCAAACCTGTGGTGCAGCGGAAAAGGCAAAATGGTTCATGTGCTGGTACAGCCTGCAGTTTTTCACTGTATGAGTTAAAGGGTGCTGGCAAGGGGACTTTGTAATCTGTAAGACTGTGTCTACAACAAAGCTTCTGCTGGCATAAGCAGACTATTTTATTTTTCCATGCCACTGTGAAGTGTAAACCAGGCTCAACATGTAAAGGGGTAATGAAGCCTGTTTGTGACACTGTCTGATGGCAGATACTCCAGGATATATGCTCACTCCATAAAACAGATGTCTCCTGCTCTCAGAGCAACCAGGGGATTTTGACAACATTGCTGACATTATGGAAAATATTAAGCAATAATCCTTTCCATCCACCTAAATCTGAGTTCCTCAGCTAGCTAAAAACATTGTGAGTCTTTTATTAAGTGGATAGTTTTACAAACATCACATGTTTTTTAATTCCCAGGTTAATGCATTTTTTGAATATTTTAATAAATTAGATTACAGAACATGACAAGTTGATCATTATGAGAATTTCTTGTTTTAAAAAAGAATATAGATAGTATTGACTTCTCTAATTTACTGTTTATAAGAAGCATTACTTTGTAAAAATAATTAAATGCTTTCAGTAAATACAGTCTATGTACATGTACTTACATATGTGTATATATATATGAATATGTAAACGTGAGGATTCAGATACTTAGTTCTTTTGAATGTGTTTCTATTTACTTCAAAAATAGAGAACAATCATAATTCAATAAACAGCATTGGCCGAAGACCCTTTTACGCCAAGATTTTCTCAAGTTGCTTGCCTGTAACAACTGGGCTGTAAAACTCAAAGTTGTGCACTCTGTGTAGTCAGAAATACTGATCTTCCTTCAGTACTTCTGGGATTCAGCGATAGTCATTAGTTTCTCTAAAAACAGGCTGCCTATGTGATATCTTTAGACCCATGTATCATCTTTAGGTATTTAAGCTGAAAATATTTGCTTAAGTTTTAAGGTAAACTTGTTATATTGTGCTTTAGTAATATGAGTTGTTAAAAGTGAAAAGCTACAGACAGATGAGAGAGAATATGGCTTTGTAATATTGTTCTTTCCCCATGTTTTACCTTCAAAAGTCACTTTTGAAGTACTGACAGTAACAGTTACCCAGTACGACAAGACCCAGAAAATTACTCATTTCTGGATGGTATGTTTTCTATCTTGTGTAGCATCACAGTGCAGGTGTACATGAACAGAGTTGTGTTGGAAGTGGTGCCCACGGGATCACAAAAGGACCTGTGCTTTGTCCTGTTGCACTCAGCATCTGTGGTGAGACAGCACACTCCCTGTGCCCCTACAGCTCTAGCTTCTGTCTCTGGTCATTCTGGATAAACAGGGAAAGATGGGATTTCTGCTGCAGACCTCTTGGGGCTGGATACTCTCCTTGTGCCAGAGTGGAATGTGGACGGTTTTCAGTAATGTCCAGTGTGAGCAAGCACTACTCTCTGTTGAGACTGTTTGGTGCCTGAAAATCTAATGTAAATATCCAAAGTGTCCCAACTCTTCCCAGAAAAGATTGCAGATTGGACAAGAGGACATAGCTAAGAAAATCAAAGAAAGCTTGTTTTGGAGGTCACAAGTCCACAAAATCATGGAATAAGCTGAATTGGAAGGGACCCACAATCAAGTCCCACTCCTGGCCCTGCACAGCACCATCCCTAAGAGTCACACCGTGTGCCTGAGAGCATTGCCCAAACACTTCTTGAACTCTGTCAGGCTGGTGCTGTGACCATTTCCCTGGGGAGCCTGTTCCAAAAACCCTCTGGGTGATGAGCCTTTTTTCTAATATCCAACCTAAATCTCCCCTGACACGACTTCAGGCCATTCCCTCAGGTCCTGTCACTGGTCAGCACAGAGAAGAGGTCAATGCCTGCCTCTCCTCTTCCCCTCACAGTAAAGTTGTAACTGCAGTGAGGTCTGTTCTCAGACTCCTCCAGGCTGAACAGACCAAGTGACCTCAATTTCCACTCAAGGCCTTTCACCATCTTTGTTGCCCTCCTTTGGACACTGTCTAATAGTTTAGTATCTTTCTTATATTGTGGTGCCCAGAACTGCCCCCAGCACTGGAGGTGAGGCTGCCCCAGCTCAGAGCAGAGCAGGACAATCCCCTCCCTTGCCTGGCTGTGATGCTGTGCCTGATGCCCCCCAGGACAGGGTTGGCCCTCCTGGCTCCAGGGCACTGCTGGCTCAGGTTCAGCTTGCCATCGACCAGGACCCCCAGGTGCCTTTCCATGGCACAGCTTTCCAGCATCCCATTCCCCAGTCTGTCCAAACATCCAGGGTTGCCCCATCCCAGAGGCAGAATCCAGCACTGCCCTGTTGAACTTCACATGGTTGGTGATTGCCCAGACCCCTGATTTGTCAAGGTCTCTCTGCAGGGCCTCCCTCCCCTCGAGGGAGTCAGCAGCTCCTCCCAGTTTTGTATCATCTGCAGACTTGCTCAGTATCCCTTCCAGTCCTGTGTCCAGGTCATTCATGAAGATGTTGAAGAGCAGAGGGCCGAGGATGGAGCCCTGTGGAACCTCACTAGTGACAGGTCCCCAGTCTGATGTCACCCCATTCTCTGCAACCCCTTGTGCCTGACCCATGACCCAGTTACTCCCATCCCATAATGGGGTTATCCAGCTCTGGGCTGGACATTAGGTCCAGAAGGATCCTGTGAGAGACAGTGTCAAAAACTTTACTGACTTTCCTTGGTCAGCTGGGTGGGTCACCTTGTCATGAAAGGAAACCAGGCTGATAAGCAGGACTTTCTTCTCATGAAGTTGTGCTGGCTGTGACCAATGAATGTGTTCTCTTTCAGGTGTTTTTCAGTACCCCCAGAATAAACTTCTGCATGATTTTATCAGACACTGAATTGAGACTGACAGGCCTGTAGTTTCCTGTGTCCTCCTTCTTGCCCTTCTTGAAAATCAGGTCAGTGTTCGCCAGCTTCCAGTCATCTGGTATCTCTCTGGATTCCCAAGACCACTCAAAAATCATCTAGAGACGTTTTGCAATTGCATCCGCCAGCTCTTTGAGGACTCTTGGATGAATTTCATCAGGCCCCATAGATTTGTAAGGATCCGACTAGAGCAGGACATCCTGCACAATTTTGGGGTTGACTGGGAGTTCGTCATTCTTGCAGTTATGGTCCTCCATCTCAGGGCACTGAGACCCCCCCTGCCTTGGTCTGTGTCTTGGTTTAAAAGACAGGTATCTGCCAAAGAAGGCAGGAGCCTCCCTCCAAATTATGATTGTAATTTCAAAATTATGGGGCTTCTAGGCAAAAATATGGGAAAAGGAGTAACAGTTCTTTACGAGAAAATATATATGTATGTAAGAAGACAGAGCAAGAAACAACAACAAAGCAATAACAGAAATTCCCATGTGTACAATGCAGGTATCCTGGCAAAGGCAGCCACCGATGTTCCAGTCAACCAGCAGCAGGGACCCTCTCTCTGGACAGAGAGGAGGTGAGGGGCCCAGTCTTCCCTTGAAACACTCACGCAGATGGTGAGGGTCTCCTGGCAATGGCAGGTGCTGCAAAGTCCCGGTCAACCAGCAGCTCCTTCCTGCAAGCAGCAGGCTCACCCGACAAGCAGCAAGGAGAATTCCGCAGCAGCACCGGGCCCCTGAGCAGGAGCAGTCGAGCACCCAGAACCACAACCAAGCCGGACAAAGACTGCTTACCCCTACAAAGAACTGCTAAACACCCATTCCCTCCCTCTCCCAGAACCATTTCAGTAGTATGTCAAGGCACGTGGCTACTTATTTTGTCTCTTAAACACTGTCCATTGACCATTTCTGTGACAACAAATGGGAAGGAATTCCCTGAGAAACCTAGCCCAGAGCAGTCCATTTGTGTTGAAGACTGGACGTAAAGAATGCATTACATACCCCTGCATTGTCCATGTCCCTGTTTGTGAGGTGACCATCCTCATCCTGTAATGGGATGTAATAGCAGTTTGAAAAAACTCTTTTTACTGTTCCCCATAGTTCTGGCAGCTTCACCTCCAGCTGATTTTTGGCCACATGAATTTTCTCCCAGCAGTAGCAAGCAACATCTCTCTGTTCTCTCTGTGTCACTTGATCTTGCTTCCACTGGGCATACACCTTCCTCTTTTGCCTTATTTCCAAGAGAACATTCTTGCTCAGCTAAGCTGGTTTTCTACCTCTCCAGCTTGACCGGTGACATTTGGGAATGGCTCTTAAAAGAGGATACTTAAGAAGTGACCAGCACTGATGGATGCCAAAACCTACAAAAACATTTTCCCCCAGGACCTGATTACTAATTGCCTGAGCAGCCTGAAGTCTACTATCCTCATGTCCAGAGCTGAGAGTTTGCCTACACTTTTTGTCCTGTCAAAAGGGATTTTAAGCTCAATCACTTTGTGGTGTCTGTGGCCAAGGTGTCTGCGAATCTTCACTTCATTTATGAGATCCACTCTCTCGACAAGCAGTAGGTCAAGGAATAAACAGAACTACTGAATAAGGTAACATTTTTGGACTAGTTTCCCCTTGCAAGCATATGTATTCTTAAGAGGGCAGTTGGCATAAGGAAATGCAGGTTTCTAGTCAGCCTTAACTACATAATTCTGGCATTTAAGGAATTGTTAGCATTGTTATGGGGTGGTTTTCCAAGTGGTGGAGGCATATTATCTTTATATGGGAAAGGTCTGCCTTTCCTCTAAAAGGAAGCAGGACAACAATAATGCATAAAACACTAATTTTTTTTTTTTTAATTCCTTTCAAAATATGCATTGTCTAGTGTTAGAAATATATTGTATTATCTTTTCACATGCATCAAGTTATTTGTATTTGTATTGTATCTATGTAGGCAAGTTTAAAAAGCCCCTTAAGTAGATGAGAAATGTAAGAAGATGACAGTATTTCTGAAATGGGTAAGCTAGGAAAGTGGACAGTCTTAAGCCAAAAGTTTTAAGATTATCTTTCTAATGTTGGGTCACTAGATATGTGGATTAGAGGATTATTTGGAAATAAGCAATGAGGTTTTGTCTGAACATGTTGATGTATATTGCTGTTTATAGTTCCCTAGAAAGTGTGTGGGGAGTTTGGTTGCCAAAATTGGAGATGCAAGTTGTTCCACACTATACTAATGGATGTTTGATACATGTACATACACCCTTAGTCTGGAGAAGATTGGTTCTTCCTTTAACAGTTCCTTTGTGGTAAGTAACAGTGAGTCAACATCATAAATAAACTCTGAGTAGTTTAAGGCTTCTCTGTAGCACAGGCAAAATTGAATTTTACTTCCCTGAGGATGAAAGCAAGATAACTCTTTGTGGGCAGAAAAGTGTGGTTTTGTGGTAGTGTTAGACTTGATGCTGGGGATGATGGTGCTGGTAGGTGAAGAAATTTGGGAGGGAAATTTGGAAGTTAGGAGAAAGGGGCTCAGAGCAGTCTCTGACAGCTTTGGGGAGCTGTTCAGAGGCAAGGAGGGATGAATGGCATATCAGGAATTTTTCTTTTAGAAATATGGGCAAAGCTGCACACTTATATCTGGGAGGGGTGGGAGACCTCTGAGGCCCTGAGGTGACAGGTTCTTGGGTAGTAAAAAGTATGTGAAGTTGTCACATTTCCCATTAGTTAGCAAAGTTGAACATAGATGTGGCCAGTGCAGGCAGATGGATGATGGAGAAAGCAGGGGTGCAACAAGCAGCCTTTTGTTCTGGGATGAGCCTCCTTCATTAGCATACGTTACTCTGATCCCACATGCTGCTGTTCTTTATGACTTCAGATCTTGCACTGGTTTCTTTGCCCAGCTGTTGCTTCCTATCTTTTAGACCCTTTATACCTTCTGAAGATCTGCAATAGTAGCAAGAGCAAGTGAGGGGTGAAGGCAATGCTACTGAGGCTCCTCTGGAACACCTGATGGCATATACCTTTCTTGGTGCTTGGTTGCCTCTTTGTGCTTGGATGGAGACAGGTACCAAAAAGAGCTTGCTGCTTTGGCCAGGGCCACCCATTTTAAAGAAAATATTCTAACTCCATCTTTCTCTTGTCTTTCCCAAGTTTGTGATTTCAAGCTACAGCCTAGATATCTGGAATTTTTTCTGAGGTTGATATCCTATCAACAAACTGGAGTATTCCCAAAGTCTATGCCTCAGAAGAAAAGTGCCTTCAAAATATTGAATATAGAAATATACCTTGTACAAATCTTGAATGCAACAAATATTGAGTATACATTTATTCAAAATCTCAAATATACTATCTTGGATGTATATCTGGAAATTACCTGAAACACAGTCATGTCCTGATACCCTTTATGCATGTTGTGTTGTAATCTACAGTAGTTTCATAAATAATAAATGTTGTTTATGACAAAAGAAGGTTTCAATAAGAAAATGGAGTAGCACTGTAGTACATAGTATTTCCCTGGAATTTCATTGTTTTGGAAATTATAAGAAATGGACATGGACCGCGGATTACTGGCACCTTTTCCCTTCCTTTGTCTGTGCTAGATCTGGCCGTGTGTCTGGGAGTATGCGTGTCTCCCCGTGTGTTTGTGTATTTGGGATCATGCAAGGGTATGCTGATGATGGCAGCTAGCTGCTGCCAGACCACAAGAGGGACCCAAAGACATGCGTTTCTGTCTGGTACTCCTTGAAAACTGGAAGGATCATTAGCTTCCAGGTTGGGTTTTCAGAAAAGTAGCTTATTTTCTTTTAAATTTAGCTTTCAGGGATTTTGCTATGACTCACCTGTAAGCTTTCTGAAGGAAAGTCTGAGAAAGGCTCTAGAAAAAAAGGCTGCTAGAGATTACAGATGATTTTAAACAACTTTGTCATGGCTGCCAAGTGCACTGGGGAAGGCAGTGTGGCATCTAGACTGATAGTGGTAAATCGTCTGAAGACATTAGAAGGAAGGGATCTCGACTCATGTATTATACTGTGGTATAATATTGTGGGCATAATATTAAGAAAGTTGGCATCTGGAATTTTCCCTTTATTAGTATTTTGAACATTATCAGTAATTTGAACATTCAGCCAAGCAGATAACTGCAGATGATGAGATCTTTCCATAAATTAGAGGAAAAACTTACTAAAAGTAAAGTTGCTCCAAAAATATAATAAATTGGAGACATTCTGTGTTATGCAGCTTTGCTGCTGCAGTAACCCAATGTTCCTCCAAAAGACGACTGTAAATTGTACACTGCATGTGCAAACAGGGCATTTGTAGCAGTGGAAAACATCTTCGATATGGGCTGATTTGGTCTGGAAAGAGCAGCACTACTTGGATTTAGCTGCCTCAGTGGACTCATAAAGTAGTCTTAAGAAATGTCTTCCTCAGTGAAGAGATCTCAGATGCCTTCTTCCCTGGGACTGCTACCCTTCTCTTTCTCCCTGTGGGCAGGAGACATGAGGCAGGGCTATCTCCTGGTACTCATATAACCTATTTTACTCAATGTAAATAGTAGCCATGTTTTTCTGTGTAAAAGAATCATTTCCAACAGAAGGGTAGGGGGAATGACTAGTGATTATTTTATTGCAGTGACAGCTCCTTGTTCTTCAACTAAAAATTTAGTACTATTGAGTGGTGATGTGGTAATCTAGCATCGAAAATGACAGAATATTGTTATACTATATTGCATCTGGGTAGCACCCTCAGTCTGAGATCAAGTTGAAACACAGTCATTAACAAGCTCTGCTGATGTGTTCTTGGAGGAGGTAATACAAAGTTACCCATGATTTGCTGTTAGGGCAGCTGGGCCCAGGGAGTGATTTCCTTGGGGTCAGGGAGTGAGTCAGGAGCACGACTGATAGCAGTGTCCTTGGCCAAGGAAGTGATGAAGCGGTCTTCTCCACAGCCTCTCTCTTCTCCTTCTGCTGTCAGCCTCCAGATCACCTTGCCAGGCTGAGAGGTGCTAGAGAACCGCATACAGGCTTCAGATATGCACCCATCCACTGTGGAAGTACTGCAAGGGCTTTTCTCTGTCCTCTACTCAGGACAGGCCATGACAGATTCTGACCAACAAGAAGGGGCTGCAAGAAGTCAATTTGTATTTTCACCTCTGTGCTGTATGAAGGGAACAAACAGTATGAAGTGTAATGATAGACTGACATGAAAGGCTGTTCCCTTCCCTCTCTGCTTTTTCTGGCAGCAGCTGAACATGCAGTGACAACACACCTTCCATTACTAATATTTTGAAACTTAGAGCAGGAGAGTGCCTCAAACCGCAGCCTTATAACGTAATGAAGAATACACACAGCTGCAGTAACAACCACATAATTATTTAATTAGTTTTTGACAGCTTCAAATTGCACAGGCGAAGGAATGCATGAACCGCATATGGAAACCTGCCAGCAAAGGTTTTACACGTACACAGATGGTTTTAGCTATTGTAAGCACAAAGCCAGGTTGCTGCACTTTCATTACAAAACCTAACAGCACATCATGTGCTGCAGAAGTTATATCAGGGGAATAAAAATGGCATATGTAATTATTTCTTCTCCTTTATGTCACAGTATTACTCTTATATTTAACTTCCCATAAGTGAACCCTGCGACACCAAAGATAGGAATATTTTAGCATTAATTTAAGTAATCTGTAAAGTAACAGCTTTTTTTGGGCTTTTGGAATAAGTAATTATGATACCACTAATTAACATTAAATATAAATTTATATTTTAAGATCCTATTATGGAGATGAATTAGTTAATGTCTCTTTTGGGAAATTAAGTATTTTTATTTTTATTTTGAAAAAAGAAAGACAGGCTCACTGAAGTGGAACAGTTTGTCAGAAACCATGGTGGGATTCAGGGACAAAAGAGACAACAAATTAAGAATTTCCTCAGTTTTCATTTGACTCTGCAGAGAGCTAGGACAAGAAATTTCAATATATAAATGCTGGAAAAATAATTGTCTGCAACAAAATGGATGAAGAGGGCACTAACATTAGTAGAAATCTGTCTTTGGCAAATTGATAATTCCAAAGGGGAAGATAATAATTTAGAAGTGAAACGAAGCATAATGTACTGTAAATATTTGCTCTTTGGCTGCTGCAAAGCCAACACCCATCTCCCAAGTCACTCAAAGTGTTTATAATTTCCATGTGTTGCAAGCTCCCTGATTTTATATTAGAGGGGGAGTGATTTCTCCTACATGCACCCAATTAAGGCTAGCAACTAAAATAAAACATGAATTAATTCAAAACTTCACTCTGCACTCTAAATGAACACAAACGTCTGAGGTTTAAAAAGTTAAGTCCCCCTTTTATTCCACATAATTGAAGTTTACATATTTTCCAGCCTTTGCTTTTTATGGTTCTGGCTGGGATAGGAAATGCTAAAAGCCCACAAGAAAAGGCTATTCCCATAGAGCTGTGTAAGATATTCACAACAAAAACCTAAACCATGCGGAACACATGTGGTTTCAAGTTTCACAAGAAAGTCAAAACCCAGACTCTGTTTGTTGAAGTCTGTAACATATTTTAAATGAAACTGGGCCTGTTTTCAAGAAAATCTGGTCAGATTCCTGGTTTTGAGTTGAAACCATCTGAAATGTGGCATTTGGCAAATTCTCAGAATAAGTCTTGAGGCCTGATCTCACTGATGCTTCAAGGGGGACTTGCTGTAGATGGGAGGTAAGTGGAGGAGATGTCAGGTCTCAGCTAGGGTAGTGGGGCAAGGGCACTGTCAGGGGCTTTGGGGCTGAGCAAACCAACACAGCATTGGTGGGTCTCCTGAGGTAGTGAACTGCAGTCAAGAATGGTTGTGTGAAAGTCATGTGGCTCACATCCAGGGCAGGAGATCCTGGAGATCTTGTGCATACCCCTCAAAGGACACCTTGCTGTGCCTTCTCATGTGCCTTCTCATTTACTCCCAGAATAAAGACTAGGGGACCTCGAATACTTTGGGACCGTGTTCATCACTGTATTGCATTTTCTAGGATTTATGTGGAATCACTGCATCCACATCAAAAACACACCTTTATTTTACTTACAGAAATCTCTCTGACTAAGCAAATGAAAGACTGTGAAGAAATACTTGGCATCTATGATGAAACCATGCACTTATTGAAGAGCTCTGTATAAGAATGAGTCATTAGTTGATGCTGAAGCCTCAGACTCTAAGATGTAATCAAGATAAAAGTTATGAGCTAAATTCTGGTATTGCAAGGATGGATATCAGGGCAGAATTTTTTCTTGTGCATTCCTAGAAACATCTTTATCTCATACTAATACCACTGTAAATTATTGAAACTGCAAGGCTTTTAAATCAACCTTACTTTAACTTTCTCTCCTGCTATCACTTTCAAAATTTCTGTCCCTGCAAGAAGTGAAAATAGGCTAGGAAATTTATAGTCAAGGTATTAGTAATATGATTAAAATGCAATATTATCTATACAGACAAGTTTATTTCTTGATCTCATAAACAGATACCATACACAACTGCCAATACATTCTCCCACTTATATTGCTGTGTATGGGAATATTTAACTGTGAAAATAAAAACTGTTTTGTGCTGAGGCCAAAATGTAAGCAAAGAACAGAGCAGATGGTTTATGAGTACATGGAAAAACAGCATATGTCTGTGTATAAGGAAAGAAAGAGCTCTATATCAGACTAATGAGTATAGACTATCGTTTTCCTGTTTTCTCTAATGGTATTTTATATGTGCAGTTCTGTGAATCCAGCACTGTGAGGACGATAATTATGCTCACACATGAAATATAGCTCATCAAAGCTCCAGTTCTTCAATCCACATTCACTTTAATTAAGCATAGGTCAATCCTGTGCAAGATAATTATTTATTACCTTGTCACTACTTATTTTTTTTCCCCAGATGTCTGTGTTTTGACTTTATATAACATGATAAAGTCCTTTTTGCTAACAAGTCTTTTAATGCACTATAGTTCTGCTACGAATCTTAACAAATGTCCACAGTGTGCAACTTTTCATAATTCATGCCTGCTGTTGTTCCTCTTAATAAGAATACTAAAGCAAGCTGCCATCCACCAACCTGCTTCCCCAAGACCCAGTTGTGCTTGCATTCATCTTGTCCAAAACTAGCTGAAAATCCCCCAGATGACTGGGTTTTCATCACTTCCCTAAGGGGCAAACAAGTGCTTTTGTGGTTTTTGTCATGATGCTCTTCTCTTGTTCAAAAAGAACTTGTGGGAAACACCCCCCAAACAGACTTGTTCTCTTTAAAACCATCTTTTTCTGTAGTTCCTCCAAGAAGCAGACAGCAGTTGAGCTTTGGGGATATTGAGACTACTAGTGAATTTTTGCTGCACTGCACTCACAGACTGTCTGCCTCCGCTTCTAACCTCTTTCTTTGGCTGCAAACTCGGAGGCTGCTTTTCCCACTGCAGTGGGAAGTGAAGGAGCATCTACTGGCTCATGGATGTCTGCTCCACTGTCTCACTTGTCTTCACACTGCCCTGGCCCATAGGGCTGGTTCTATACTTGGCACCCACCAGGTGCACATCTGGTTACGCCATCCTTTATCCGGGTCTCAGATACAATGTGGGCAAAGATACCAAGCACTGCAGGGGTATTCTGGGGCTTTAACAGAGTGGAGGTGACTGGTGGGAATGAGAATTGCAAATTATGTTCTGCTGCCAGAGACAGTAGCCTGAGGAAATTGTGAAGTGTAAAAACTTCTTCTGTTTATAGGACAATAACCATCTTAAATGTCTTTAGGAACAGAAACAGAAAATGTAAGAGTCCAATTGAGTTCACCATAGCAGAATGAAAATGGAAAATTCCATCTGTTTCATAATCAAAATACATTGCATACTTATGCTGCAATATTTGTCAACATAACTACAACAAATAGAGGAAAGTAATTCAACCGATGATTACAAAAACCCAGAGGGGGCATACTGATTTTGAAAATCATGTTAATTTGTAATGATTGCATTGCAGAATGACAGTTTTTCTCTTTGGAAACTTTCTTACTCAATTGTAAGGCTCAGTTATGCCAAATTGCTAGTACTTACCAATAAGATCAGTAGACCTTAAAAACAGAGAAAAAGAAAGAAAGCAGAAGCTGCTATGGATACTGCCAAACCACTTCTCAGCTTTGTAAAATCAAGCACATGGGCAAGTTTCCCACCACAATCAGCATAAATTGATTTCCAAGTTGCTTAATTTTTTTTTTTTTTTTGCAGTTTCCACCCTAATGTTCTGATGGTAATTTGATAAGCCATCAGAAAAATCTTACAATAAATTCTCTTTCAAAAGGAGATTTAAAAGTATTTTTCTGCTTATTTGTGCAACACATTTTTTCTATTACTTTATGTATCAAAGGTCCTGGCACAGCACTGGCACTCTTTCTTTTAGGAATTCTGTTGCTGTCTCTTTTCCTCTTTTCCAAGACTGGCTTCTTACTTGACAAACATCTTCACTCATTTCAGCAGCTCATTTGAGTTAAACATAGTAGGCTTAACATTAACAATTAGTGCTTATTATCTTGCCTGTTTTTCCCTAACACAAATGAAATATTACTATTTCACAGACATTTCCAGTGGGAATTATTGTGTAGCGTTCTGCATTTAATGTCACTCCATGCTTGAAAGCTATATGCAGTTCTTACTTTGGATTACAGCTAAACAACAAGTTTTGATTGAAAGAATGGCTGCAACTCAATCGTTAACTACCATACACGTCAATTTGAAATGATGGAAATAATTGCCACTGACAGTTTTACTTTGTAGAAACCTGTTTTCCTTCCTTCAGAATCTTTTTTATCTTGGTTTACTGGAAAAAGTGAACAAACTCAAGGAAATGCTTTCAAAATTATCAGCTTCTAAAGAACACCAGTAATCACTTTGCATAATCCACATCTGGGCTCAATTCAGTTTTCCTTAATTAGCTACAAATGCCATGTCTGCTGCTATGTCTGAAATTTTCACTATGTCTACCTATTAAAGTGTAAAATGAATTGGATTTTCAAGTTCAAGAATATTAGGTAGTTAAGTGGATTTAGACACAATGGCATTTCTTGTACTAAAAATAGTATAGATGTGGCTACTTTTCAGATTTTTAGAACCAGGGCAGTTCTGTATTTTGAGGATCGCACTGGCTACATACCCTAGCAAACAGGTATTTAACAGGTGTTATTTGACCAGTAAATCACACAAAGACACTTGGGCCTTTTGTTCGTCCTGTAAACAGAAATGGTTTTGTAAACTATGAATTACTACTATAGCTTCTCTGAGTCTGGTGTCCATATGACTGCCTGTCACGTCTCCTTTGTCAAGGCTGGATGTGGTATTCACATCCATCTAAAAGCCCATGCTGCCTTTATACCACTGTCCAAAAACTGGGAAACTCAAGCTGGTAACTTGCTCCAGAGTATTCCATTGCTCTGAGGTCTGGGATAAAGGATACACAACGTAATATATTTTGCCTATACTGGGAAAAGAAAACAGGTCCTCCTCAAACTTCTGTTGATCTTGTTATCAATGGAGAATGTGCCCTACTAAACATGAGTGGTGTAGGAATAGTGTAGATAGGTGAACACCATCTTCCAGCCCTTTACCATTACCAGTTTTCAGTTGTCACTGAGAATTGATATTGTATATATGTATATATACAGCTTCAAGTTGTGCTGAGGGAGATTTAGATCAGATATTAGGGAAAATTTCTTCACTGAAAGGGTTACTGAGCATTGGAACAGAACAGGGAAGGCGTTGATTCACCATCAATAAAAACAATACTCTGTTTTTACCAATAGCTGCCCAAATAAGAAATACAAGAGTGTTCCTTGGTGTCCTGTCATCTGGAGAAGGATTTTGAAATGCAGCACCACCTGTGTAGAGCCTTTGGCATCAGTATGGTGATTGCCATCCCCCAGTGCTCCCTTCTCCAAGCTTGTGTCAAGCCCTCTTTGAAAAGGGATTCTGCTGGAAAGTTATCTGCTCTTGAAGATATTTTTTTTTCTTAAATTCAAAACTCAACAAAATTTGAAATTACTTCCTGTCTCTCTCTGCTTTCTTTTACCCTGATTTTTTTCTCACTGATGTGATTTTAAAGGCATGATCTAACCCTTAGTCAAGCCAAGAGAAATTTTTCCAATGTCTTGAGAATGCGATAGATCAATATATAAATGAAAATGTAAAACTGCTTAAGAACTGCTTTTGCTAAGGGAGGACAGTGAAAAAGCTCTTGGCACTTACAACAAGAAATAAATTTGCTGGGTTTCACCTTGATTTTTAAATTGCTGGGAGAAAATCTGGAAGGCTACTGAGCTTCTTCAGTTTCTGTCTGCAGTGTGCAGAAGAGAAACACAGTCCTCAGGTTTAGATCTGTGTGCTCATGTCTGAGGATATTTCCCTTTGGAGGGTGTTTTTTGTTTCCCCTTTGCTTCCAACCTGCACATCCTATGCATCTCTTCATGAAGAAAGACTTGATGATATTTGAAGATACTTTATCCTGGAGCACTGTCTTCGTACAGCCAAGAGTGAATTTAAATAAAATAAACCACTCATTGGATCTTTCCCTCCCTGTCACCACAGGGCTGTGTAAACCTGATGTAGCTCTTTGAAAGTCAGCAGATTTATGTTATTGTTACTACAGGACAACTAGCCTATTTCTATAATTCTTCATGCAGAGGCAGTCAAGTGGCCCCAGAAGGTTTCTAAGGAAGGAGCACTGACGGTTAACCTTCACTGCAGTTGCTCGGTACAGACTCAAGAGGTGGAAGTCTGAATGAAGGACTATTGAATTGGAGAATTTGGAAGATGTTGGTATTCTGTTTTAGAATCACTTCTTCCTTCTGTTGTTCCCCAAAATACTCCTCCCTCTCCTTCAGAACTCAGAGCACACAATAATATCACACTTGAAATACATGTTTATGAGATACTGAGGTTCTAGACCTCTTCTTGTGTGTTATGGGACAGTTCTGGTGATTTGTCTGGAACTAGGCTGATTTGTAGGAATGGATGCTCTGGTTGGCTGTGTCTGCTCAGAGCTTGGCCCATGGCTGCAAAAGTGCAGAAAATTCTGTCTCAAAATATGTTGTTCGGCTGTTTCTTACCCGTTTCTGTAGTAACAGCAATTTAGGGCTTATGCTTTTTTTGCTCTCAAAATGTGCTATTAAGGAACTAAAGACTGAAATGATTTCTCCTTATGTTCACATTTTTGGTTGGTTTTCTTAGGTAAGATGTTCTCTTGGAAATGTTTTTTAGTACTACCCACAACTATTTCCAAAATGACTAAGTTTGTTTTTTAAAGAAGGATAAAAAAATAATGACAAATTGGAACCTTATGGACTATTAAAACTCTCTGGTAGAAAGAACTGTCAGTATGATTGATATCTAGAAATTCTCTTTTCAAAGTTGTTAAAAAGCTGTGTTCCAGTCTTAGAGCTCCTGGGAGAAATCTCTCTATATTGCTTCCTGTTGTCTAATTTCTGAAAATATCCTGCCCAGAAGGAACACAACAATAGAATCATGTCAGAAGTACAAACACCAGGTGAGCCACATGCATCAATAATAGTGGGGAAATGTCTTAATTTCTTTGTTATTCAAACATTTTTAAGGTAATAATAATAATAATTTTAAAAAGGCTGGAATCTCTAGATGCTTAAAGTAAATTTCTCATTTTGGAAACATGGCTGTCTCAAGGGCACTAAATCCCATGTAATCTTGACAACCCAAAACATACCTGGCTAGACTAAAAGCAGAAAAGAAAAATACATAAAAATTTTATTTGGTAAAGAGGGAGGTCATCCCACTTAGTGATATTTCAGTTTTAATGAGAATCTTTTATCCTGAAATATGTACACATTGAATCCTAAATTGATGCTCTTTCTATAGGTGTATTTCTAATTCAGCAAATAAACAAAAGGCTGTAGGGGAATTTTGCTGAAAGTCTCACAGCTGCTGAGCTCAATTTGTTCTTGAGATATAAATGTGAATTATGTGTGCCTGTTGCTACCTGAGAGCTGGTTGGAGCTGATGGCAGGCTGTAAGTGCTGCAGTGCCAGCCTGGCAAACTTACAGCCGCAGCAGGCAGCTGCCTCATGTTCTAGCTTCCAGCAGTTATGTGGGCGAAGCAGAATAATGTTAACATTTGGCTAACATCACATGATAGCTTCCAAAATATCAGTTCAGAAGGCTTCTCTCATCCAAAAAAAATGGGCTCTCACTGGGTATTTGCAGTAACACACACACACCCACACCCATAATCAGTGGGTGTAAAATGTGAAAAGGATACTTGCCAGGAAGCTCTCAGATCCAAAGCTGTGAATGGGAACTGCATGCTTGGAATGGAGGCATGAGAATGCTCTTGCTGTTTGTGTTCTTTTGTTCCTTTGACATTTTGGGATTTTATGTGGGTGTGATGACATATTCTCCTAAAGCCTGCAGAGCCAAGCCATGGGTTTCAAGGCCTGCTACCAGAGAAGGATAACTTCTCAGAAACACGACTGCAGGGAAACAGAGAGCAAGCCCTCGTATGTACTGGAAGGATTAAATTGTGCCTAGGCTCCCCTAGCTGGTTGCACTGAAAGTGAAGGCAGAAGGAGAAGCCTATCAGCTCCCTCCCACTGCTGTGTCCCTGCCTGCATCCAGTTGCTGCTGCCGGTGCTGGCTGCTGCCCAGCTGAGTCTCACACGGGATATGTGAGGCCCACACAGATAAGCACATTAGCACAGCTTGTATCCTCACAACTGCATTACTGTTTGCACAAAAGCACGTTGCTTCCGGCTTACACTAAGCTGTAGCATAAACAAAAATTGGCTCCAAACCACTTAGGAGTGCTGGTCCAGGAGGGTTTGTTTTGGACGAGCCCTACTGACAGGAGAATTAGGCTACACATGTGGCTTCATGGAAGACTTGAGAGATGGAGACAACAGGGAGATTGCAATGCTAGATGGACATGTAATAGTTTAGCTAAGAAGAAAACAAGCCAGGAATCTGGGTGAGGATTGGGAATTGCAAGTCTGAGAACTCATCTTGGAATGTTGTCCTGGGAAGCATCGTGCAGCAGAGAGCAAGGAAGGGTGGAGCATTATGCCACAGATAACTACCCAAGTGATACTCATGCTGGAGCACTTCAAGAGTCCAGGAAAGACAGTAAGAGTGGGATGTTTTATCAATTATCTATTCATTACTGTACCAGACTTTGCAAAGAGAGACATTTCTTAGTTATGGAAAGAGGCTGTCAGGAGAGAAAAAGAAAGGCAAAAAGAGGGAAGCAGAGACAATATGGTCAAAAAATTGAAAATAAACCAAGTAAGTAATAAAGGACTAAGAAAAAATGAATGGTGAGAGTAGAGAAAAAAAACCTCAATACAAAAGTAATGGAATCCAAAACTGTAGAAGACACTCTTTTACAAGACTTCTCTCTATGGCAATTTTAAGATAGAATGTCTTTCCTTTCAATAGGAAGAAAAGGGAACTGAAAAGTTGGGTCTCTGTCAGTGTCTCAAAGAGGAAGATGGGGTCTAGGAAAATTTAGCCTGAGGAAGGTTCTTCTCACTACTGTAAAGTCATCATGTCGTGCTCATAAATCAAGATCATTCTTGCCCTGAGAAGGAACCTAGACTAAGACGTCTAAATGCATACAAAAAGAAGCAAACTATTTCTAGCTGTGCTAGCAGTGATATAATGCAAGTGGTTATGGCTAGGATAAACATATTTTATTATTTATGGCCTAAATACAGATACATTATATACTCTTCAACCTAGTGGACTGCAACTACTATTTTTGTTACCTCTGTGACCTTTTTTGCTGCCTTTATTCCTGATCAGTGTCATAAACCTCTGATGTATGTCATCTAGAACTGTTCAGATGACAAATTTAATTTCGCTTTTATTCTAACACCTCTGGCTTAGCAGGTATTTCATTGACATTACTGAAGGAGTTAAAATTACTGCAAAGAAGTTGCACATCTCCTCATTAATAGGCATCAGACATCTCCCATTTCTTTAATGGGTTTGCTGAGTCAGGTACACCTAAATGATCTATTAGTGTTTATTTTAAAGCTTTATGCTATTTGCCATGGAAAATCCAGCTTAACCGTTTTCTTTCATAGTTTCTCCTCTAATTTATGTTCTTGTTTGTTGACTTAATCTGTGTCCAATTTCTAAATCATGAAGACTTTCTCTTCTCTTTGCAGAGCCCTACTGCTTTCATTACACTGGAAGACTTTTTCCTGTCTGGTTTCCTTTCTTACTTGATTATACCGACATTTTCTGAGTATCAGTAGTCATCTTTCATATCTTAACTACTTTTGGGGGTTTTTACTCCCTTTAAGCTATCAGTCTTTTGTAACTCTCCTTGAGTTCTAGTGAAGTCTCTCGTTTACAAAATACTGCTTCTTTCCAATTATTTTCCTGGGTTTCAAACCTAAATGTAACAGCTGCTGCTAGCTGTGGCCTGAGTCCTTGTTTTAGGTGAAATAGTTATGTTCCTATGTTACTTAAGACTAATTAAAAATTAGCTTCACCTTCTGCTTTGAAATTTGAAATGTACTTTGGGTATTGAGAAATCAGATGCTTACCTTTGCAGACATTTGGGGCAATTATAACAGTAGATCATGGCACACTGTAATGAAGCTGAAAAGCTCCTTCTAGTTGAAAAGCTCCTTCTAGTTAAAAAGCTTATGCCCCTAAGTGCTTGAAAACTGCTGCCAGTTTTTCTGATGAAGTAACTGATGGCAGTTGCAGATTTTTCTCCCTGTGTGGAGCCCATGCTAAAGTAAGATGAATCTAGCAGAGAGAAGAGTAATGATGGGACAAGAAGATGTGGGGAATTTGGCATTTGAAGCAAACATGCCCCCCCACCTCACAGCTGTAATTTTCCCCTGGCTTCACATTGCTCATCCTCTCCCCAGCAGGTTTGACAGCAAAGGAGGTGCAGCAGCAGAAGGTCCAATTCCCCAGTCTTCTGGAGCTGGATGGCCAGTGGGATGAGCTGTTATGTGAAGGGAGGCTCCCTGAGAAGGGCTTTCCCTGCTGTCCATGAGTTAATTTTTTGCTCTGTTTTCCTTAGTCTTCTTCCATTGCCTTCTGTTAGAGCTCAACCCTGCCCCAGCCTCCTGGCCCTGGCCCATCCCCCACCCCACCCCACCCCACCCCACAGGTCACTGGCTTCCCTAAATCCTCATGCCCAGTCTCCATGCCTGCATAGCTCTAGCTCCAGATCCCCATTGCCTTCCTGAGTTCTCTCACTGTTTCAGGCCTGTGGTTGTGTCCTGTCTCAGCCCACTCAGCCGATCACCACTCACTTCCCACTCTGGCTTGCAACATCATTTCCAGGTGTCGCATGGTTATCCCATTTGAAACACCCCTGAACTTGACATGCCATGTCTCAGCTGGCATTTTAACCACATGCAGCGATGAAATTACAGCTGGCCTTTGTAATTGCAGATGAGCACACCCTTTCTGTAGACGTTTTGCTTTCTATAAGCAGTGATAGATGGTTTTAAATCCTTCTTGTCACCACCTTCTAACTAGGAGGGAGGAGGCCCTGACATGTCTTCCACTGCGGCAGATTTACATGCAGATATGGGTGCAAGTCAGAAAAATACTGCAGAGGCCCTCGAGCTAATGGCACTATTAACTAATGGGAAATCTACACCCAAGCTCCTCTATCCAGCTTTTTGTATCACTCCTGCCAAACATGAACCATGAGGTGGGGTTCCTTCCCAGAAACCTGTCTAGGTTTGTGAAAACTTTGTGAAAACAATTCTGGTTTTTTTATATTTTGTGAACAGCCAATTTAGTCTGCCAGGGCACACAAAAATGGCAGGTACATTCAGTCTGGTGTCCAAATTTAGAAGGTATATAGTTCTTTTTGTGTTGTGAATCTCTGAGGGACTGGGGCAGGGAGGAGCATTAACCAATCTCCACACAAAACTTGCTGGCCACACTTAAACATCCCCTCATGGGCTACGTATTTCTTGTAAACTTAATTGCTTGGGATTAGAGTCTATTTCCTGGCACTGCTTTTGAGGTCACAGAAATTCTTTTGTGCCTGGAAAGCTTCTGCTCAGCAGTTCGCCGTCCCCTGGGAGTCTGAGGCTGGCAGTGGCAGAAGCAGCTGCTCTTTTTACCAGCCACTGAGGTGCCCTTTGAGGGGGAAGAAATTCCAGCATCATGAATTTTTCAGCCATTGGGAACCTTCTGGGATTCCTCTAGGTGGCAGGAAGCACACGCCTGCTACTGGGGCACTGCTCACTGCAGTTCTCTGGCTGCAGGAGTTTATGAACTTTTAAGGGTATAGGTGATGGTTATTCTGAGGTCGGGATTACATCTTAAGAGTTGCTTGTCCACCAGCTGTCTGACTGACAGCCCCTAACTTTGGAGCTTGTTTGCTCTGTACCACAGGCTTTTGGTTTTGTGGTAAGGTTAGCCACTAAGTCATTCCTTTCACATCACCCTGGGTAATGCCATCCAGGGTTTGCTTACCTATGTAGCAAAAAGAGGTTTACATGCCTTTGAAGCAATAAAATGAGGCAGTAGCAGGCAGATACAATGAGTATCACATATAACCATTGAAATCTGTGTGCCTGCTCCACTGACATGCTAAAAGGATGTTGATATGA
Organism: Buphagus erythrorhynchus; assembly: GCA_013400855.1. Taxonomy (NCBI): domain Eukaryota; kingdom Metazoa; phylum Chordata; class Aves; order Passeriformes; family Sturnidae; genus Buphagus; species Buphagus erythrorhynchus. Next base: position 82,610 of record VZTT01062020.1, read on the forward strand.
GCTTGGGTGGATTTGATTTTAAATCATAAGTTATTACTGGATCTTTTCCCTGGCCGTGAATTCTTTATTTTTCCTTATCTCAGTTTATGTTACTGACAAACACCAGAACATGTCCTTCAAACAGCCTGAGCCTTATTTTGGACAGTGTTGAAGGACATAAGTAACTGTACTGAATATATACCAGCATGATCTGGTTCAGCCACTAGGGCCAGAGGGGAAGACAAGGCTGCGCTTATACCTCCACTAACCCATGACCTGGGTGGGAATTTACACAAATTCTTTACCCTCACAGGGCCTTTTTTCTGCCCTCTCTGTTCTAGATCCACTAGAAGAGTGTGCTTCCCAGGATACCTCTTTTCCCTGGCTGCTCTGCATCTGGTCTCAGCCTGAGGTCCCCCAACAACTCCCTGCCCTTTAAGACAAGCAGATGATGGAAAATTATGCACTGCTGAGGAACTCCACTTTATCTGCTTTATTTTTTGCAGGAAAGGTCCCCTTGGACATCAGCTGAAATCTCTCTTTTCTCTCTGGAGAATAATGAAGAGAACTTCAGAAGGGCTGTGGCTCCAGCTCTGGATATTTGATGTGGACCAAGTTATACAATGTACTGCTGTGACATCTGGAGGTTAATTTTTGGCTCATGTCTTGGGACCATAGTTAACATCCACATGGAGAATTTTTGTTTTTAAGAACAAGAAGTACTTTTCTAATTTCAAGTTTTTCTGTGATCTCATTCAATTTGAATCATGTCCAGTCTACCTCTAGCTGCGTCATTTACGAGGAGGAAGGAATTGTATTTTTTGTTGGTGACACAGGTTGCTTTGGTGAGTTATGTATTGGCAACAAAATATCTTCCTGATGAGTTAAAAACATCACAAAAACTTAAGGACAATAAATACTATTTGTTCTGCTTAGCTAGAAAATTACTGTTTTCTTAGCATTTCCAAATGAAATTCTATGATTATTCTTGAAAGTGATATCATAGAGATTCGTAGTTATTAAAATAATTTCAGATGATAAATGGTAATATTATGCACCAGCAGTGATCATCAATAAAAAGAGCTCAAAGAGCTTTACCAGCATTATTTTGGCACCACTGTACCAAGCAACATGCACATGAGCTAATCTCAGTTTTTAAGCTGTTCTCAAGTCTACAAAGAACTGAATGCTAATGATCCTGCTCAGTTTACCTGCACTCTTGACCCATGAGGCAATCACCTATTCATCTTAAAAAGCCTAAAATAAGAGGTGCTGGTTTTGAGTCAGAGGGGAAAATAATGCTTGTGTTTGCACAATGTACATCAGTGTGTAACTTGTGAATTCAGACCTAATGCAGTTTCAGGGTTAATATATATGTCAACAGCAATCAGACATTCATGCTACAAGAATCTAGGCCCCAAACCACATGCAGCTTGCTCTATCTTGTCACCTTTATTCTTTGTCCATCTCTGTCATTGATCAAGAAGTCCCTCTGATAGGTCATGAGTTTATAGATAACAAAAAGATGTTGCAAGTTATTTTCCAATGACATTGTTAGTATTCTCAGGGATAAATCCCCACATTTTTAAGGAAAACCCCAAGACCTTGAATAACAGATTTAAAGCACAGATAACATGATCTGTAACTTTGTCTTCACTAACAATCACAGCATGCAATACAAGTCAGCTGCACAGCAAGCTCTTTACCATCTTTTCTCTCACATTTCATTGGAGCATATAGTTTACAGTAGATTAATGTCCTAACCTCTTAGCTTATTAGTGTGGAACACAATCAGCCCTATGTAATAAGATTAGACAGTAGGAGCTTAAGCCAGTGCTAATTTTTAATAATTTTTCCCCCATTTAGAAAATGGGTTAAGAGCTAGGAGACTGGAAATTGATTATATGTTTGTGCACAGTAGAAAACTCACTATTATTTTTCACAAAAGTGACCAGTTGCAAATAAATATTTCTTGTGCTTTAAATTTTTGTGCTGCTCCACCCAGATCTGGGCTCTTTAATTTAATAGCATAAATAGATGTCAAATGGTTGGACAACATTAGTGAACAAGACTCAGTAAGGTCCTGAGATCTGAGAGGTTTGATCTGATTACTCTGCATACAAGATTAAGAAATGACGGGCAGGTGACTTCAGTTTCTTTTGGAGACAGTGTTCCATGTTGCCAATTGTTCTTATCTGTATTCCTTTGTACTGAACAACAAAAAAACCCAACAAAAAAAACAATTTAAAAAAACCCCACCAACCAAAAAAACCCCAAACCAACAACAACAACCAAACCAAAGAAAAATCCATAAAACCCTCCAAAAAATCCAATCAAAAAAACCCCAAACACTCCCCCTCCCGCCCCCGCAAAATACACCAAACCCTTCAGTGAACTATTCTTGAAACCCTAGAGCACAATTTCAGCAAATCAAATGCAATGGTGTCTTCCATGTGCTTCCCAGCCGTCCATCCTCAGAGGGACCTATTCCTCTGTTGAAAGTCCCTTATAACCTTACTATCATGATAAAGGACACAATTTTCAAGGAGGTGGGCTAAGGACAAAAGGCTGAATTCCTTCAATTTAATTAAAAATTCCCCATTTCATTGATTGAAAATCTCCAACACAGATAGCAGACCTTGCTTACTATAAGGTTTTATGGTTCTGGGAAGGGAGGAAGTTAGCTATACATAGTGGGAAACCACTGTGGCTGCATAATAATCCCCTTAAAATATTGCATGTTTCTTTAAATTTTTAGGTAAAAATCATGTAAATAGCAAATTTATATTTTTCCCACTGCCATCAAAAGCCTTCAGTATAACAGGGAGCTTTTCAACAATAGGAAAGTAATTTTGTCAGTTGAACATGCTATATAATTAAAGGATTAACATTTTCTCTGAAATGGAATTAAGAAACAGAAATGGGTTTAGAGTTAACTCCTTCATGTTTAGATGACTGGCCAAGGAACTTAAAGGTGTAGAATTTCTTTGGGAAATGTGCATTTTGGCTAGAGCTGTGCAAAATACTGCTGTGAAGACATTTTGGACTGAAATATTTGGAAAATTTTCTGTCAGAATTTTGGTGGAAGGAGACTATCAGACGAAGAATGATGTGAAAAGCTGGAAGGAAGACAAAGAAACATGTATTTTCCAACCCAGCAAGCTTTCAATCTTACTGCAGACGATGATCTCAAACCCACATGCATACTCACTGGCATACTGTTACCTAAGTTTGAAAATATGCAAATACAAACGTTGAGAAAATATGCCTTTTCACATTTTACATATTCAACATGGCAAGTCTCCAGGACAGACTTCATAATAATTCTGTGTAACTTGTTACTGGGGTAACACACATGTCTGAGCATTACCCACTTGCATGTGGATTTCTGGGCCTGCCCAGAATAGCTAGACACCCAACAGTTTGGCCAAGATTGTGTATCTATTTTCTTACTGCCTTAGTGATGGGCTGCAAATACTAAGACTAATTTTATCTTTCTTTTACAGGAAGTTAAATCTCTTGAAAATATTACTATTGTTTTAGACAAAAATGTGGCATGGAAATTGATGTATTTTTAAGGTGAGTCTTTTCTCACATAGATTTAAAGAGCATTTTTTGTACCCAGGTAACTAGCATCTTCTCAATTTTATGGGCCCCATACTAAATTGCAGGATTAACTGATAGGCAGCTATTAGGACAGGACGGCATGCACGTTCATGCCCAGATTACTGTGAACAGTTTATGTTTCCTCTGGCCTTTGATTGTTAGGGTGGAGCAGTTTCCCTGTCAATGGACAAAGTACAGTGATGGGTAATACCATCTGCACAGAGATCTCATGCTATTGCTTTTCCTCTCTGCTTTGCCATTAATGATGCCACCACCATTTCTTTGCCATAGCATTTCATGACTTGAATAATATCTTGGTTCCACCTTCTGTTCTGCTTTTAGTCTTACTTTTGTCTTGACTTGTAAACCCGGGAACTGTACCTCAGCCTCTGAATCATCCTTCACACCAGAAGAGGTACCTTTCTCTTTATTCTCTTCTCAGGCAAAGCAGTTTTCCAGGCTTTCCCTGGCTCCTGCTGTGCTGCCTGCTGCCTCCATATGTCCCCACGCATGCAGAGATCCCTAGGCACAGGCTTCTGGAGAGGCTATGTCTCTCCTCCTTTCCTGCCATTCTCATCACATAACATCTGTCTTTAAGTGTCTTTGCTGATATCCCCTGAATCACTGTGGATCCTCTCCTCATGTCTCCATGGATCTGACGTGGGCTTCTGTACATCTCAGTGTCCAAGCTGGGTCTTAATGGACTGGTTTGGGGATTGGGAGCAGTTTAGTCATAACTGCTCAGGGTCATCTCTTGTAATCCATCCTTTCTCTACTCACCCCAGCCCTCCTTCACTTACCCTTTGTTCTTCCTTCACAACAACCCTGGGTGTCTTTGCATGGTACTTTATTATGCCACACTGACACCCCTTTTACTCAAAATATGCGGTTTACTCATTCAAGCCCTATAAAATTGTCCTTTCTCTTTGTCTAGTGATGCCTTTTACTGATGCACATCTTGCATGAGCTTTGCTGCAGGATTTGTGAAACTGGAACATGTCTGAATATGAGAACTTCTTTACTCTGAGTGTGCGTGAACATTGGAACAGATTTCCCAGAGAAGCTGTGGAGGCTTCTTCACTGCAGATATTCAAAAGCCATCTGAACACGAGTGTGAGTGAACAATCTCTAGAATGACCCTGACTGCACAGAGAGGTTAAACTGTGGGACCTTCTGTGGCCCCTCCCAACTTTACACATTCTGTGATTGTGACTGACATGCAGCAATAGAAATAGGAAAAATATTCTCTGTCAACTCCAAAGATTGTCATGAAGCTGGACAGGTGAATAAAATAGATATGATCTGTTTGTGGAATGCAATGCTTCATTCAACACCTCTTTTAAAAATTTTGGTGTCATTAAATAAAACTAAAACTGAAGTAAAATTTAAAGTCTTAATTTTGGAATCATCAAAATGCTTTAGCTACACCTGCTGTTCTTGCACTAAAAATGGCTCAGGGCATAAAACTCCTATCAGCTCTGTCTGGTAGAAGATCTTGCACTCTGATTTTTGAGTCCACCTGTCACAGAGGTGTCTCTCTGCATTCCTCTGTACTCATCACTAAGCATGAAACACTTGCAGCACTGTTTCAAATGGTCATGACTTTCATGCAGAACTTGCCTCCAACCAGCTTCTATCCAGTGTTACATTTTAAAAATGATAATTTAACAAACAGTCATTTTAGGAACGTTTTGTTTGTAGTGTTTTATCTTAACACAATACACTTTGTATTCTCCATCAATCCTTTGTATATATCTTATTCTAAACAAGCACTTTGCAATAGTGAAGGAGTGTTAGAATAGATCCTATTGGCACTGTACTGTCTTTTAAATAGAAATGTTAGAATAATTTATTTATCTGTCAATTCCTTATTGCAAAGACAGACATGAATGAAAATCAGCAGTACCCAGTGTGGCATGCCCTGCAGGATGGGCCAAGCATCAGGACAGGTGTGCACACACACGCTCAGAGACACACGTGCATTCTGCAACACTGGACTTACCCCAGGTTTTTGGAAGGAAGATGCACCTATGCAGAAAAGAGAAATGGGGTCTTGCGTAAACTGTCCATGCTCCCCCAGCAGATATTTCATTGCTTTATAGAATCACACTGAAAGAAGTCACATTGCTTGGGGGGAGGATTAAAGACGTTGTTGATCTCCTTTTTTGTAAACTTAGGCCTGCTTACTTTAACATAGACAAGTCTAGCTCTGTATTTTTTTCTGCTTTTATATGAGTAAAAATATGGCCCTTTACAAGGAGATTATAAGTTTCTGCAGCCTCCTTTCTTGTCAATAAGGAATTCTTGTTGTTTTAAAAATCTTAAAGGAGGCTAAATATACCTCATATTTCCCCTTTACTTATTTGAAGGAACCAGTTTAGCATAAGAAATCTTTATGTGCTTAAGGGAATAGAAAAAACAATTAACAAAGTTTGTGAATGGCTCGCTCTAATTTTGGTGCAGAATGACCTGGATGCTCACTTCTAAATCTGAGTGAACTNTAGTGGGTGCAGCTCTGTATAGATCATAATCATGTGGCTCCTGATGTGGTTCCCTTTGCTCTGATTCAGCTCATGTTAAAGCCAGTTGGAAGTTCTCTGCTGACTCTAGAGGCAGTCAGCTGAGACCCTGTTGTAGAAAACTCCTAGAGAGGAATTGTGAGATCAAATCTGATCGAGCACCCTTGATTGATGCATTTAGCTCTCAGTGATTGCTACAGAGATAGTCTCCCCCTCTACCTCATGCACTTCATTAACAGACGTAATTTTGCAGTGTATTTATCTACTGTTCTGAGCTTCTTCAAAGAATTTATATTTTTCCTTTTTGGCAAAGCAACTTCAGGGTCTGCTTCTGGCAGGCTGGCTCTGTGCATAATCATTCTTGTTACATTTCAAGCCAGCAAACAGCACCAGGTCAGTCTTAGCAAACTGAAATTCAGCTGTATCGACCAAGTCAGCCTACTGTATATTCCCTGCAGGAATTTACATGGTTGCTTGCTATAGTGAGACATGAAATAAAGTACTCAGAATTCAAGTTGTTCTCTCCCCACTTCAGCTATGAACAGTATAACCATACTGCCAAAAATTGGAGGAGGCCTCTCTTGACCAGTGAAGGTGCCTTGTGGGTGGAAATCATTCAGGGCTTGAATGTGTCCCATTTCTAGACTGTGGCTCTTTGGCTGGGGAGAGACATTTTGGGAGGCTGGAGGCAAGGGCTGCTCCTCCATTTCTGAGGAGATTCATGTCATCAGGAATGGTATGGCTATGGATCAGTACCCTTTGATGCAGACCCTGATCCAGACCTGGTCTGGAGATGCTGTGGCAGAGGAAGAAGACTCTTTCTCCCTTCCCAACAGATCTAAAAAAACCCCACGTGGATGCCTTGCAATAAAATCTTCTAATGTGGCTAGTGTGGTGGTTGTAAACAGTTTCAGTGATTCTCACATTTTCATGAGGATTGGAAAAATGAAGTTTTTTGATAGTTTTTAACATTAGAGGGGGAGATTATGCATTTTTAATGTCAGCATTCCACTGGTATACATATTGAGCATAGTTTTGGGCTTTTACATCACCACACAACTGTTAATGGAAACCATTACTGGGGCAAAACCTGTATGACTGAAGCTGTTCAGATGCACAATAATTTAGCACTAATTCAGAATAAAACATCTTCAAAGTGGCAGAACTGGACTGCATTAATGGGGCCAAAACATTAGTCCACATTGACTGGTAAACTATGTAGACACATTTCAGCTTAATTTTTTTTAAAAAAGGTAGATTGAGTCTTAGGAGGCGAGTTCTAACCTACAGCTAGGATTTTCAGCCTTTGAACCATTTTTAATAAA
>VZTT01062021.1:8570-25119 GCA_013400855.1 Buphagus erythrorhynchus
AGATTGGGAGGAGGTGCCTTCCCGACAGAGCTTTGGAGATTTAGAATGGCATGCTGAACAAACAAGGTTTTGAGTGCAGATCTTGGGATGTACTGACTAGGTGGATGTCTCCTAGGCATTCCTTTCTTAGGCAGCAGTTATTTCCTACTCCTGTAACTAAAAAAAAATTTAAAATTTAATCCAAAGATACACCCTGCATTTCTATATTCTTATAATCCATGCATCGCTAACAAAAAATATTGGTTTCATATAACTTGAATAAATAAACCTTCCCTAGAAAGGCAGGAATGAGCAGATATGACTGTAGTTAAAAATCTTTGTTTTCTTTGAGATGGAAGTAAGTGCTAATGCAAGAGGTGAAAAACTATTTTTAAAATAATCACTCCAGTGTAATGTGGACTTCAACATTGCTCGAAATTTTCAAAAGGCTCTGATTATTTCAGGCTCAGGTTACAAGACAAAACATAGACTCAGATAAAAGTCTTACTATTAAAAAACTAGACATTTATTTATTTCCATATGTTAGATAAATCCCAGCAAGATTAACTGGTATGCCTACATGTCTAAGTGATGCTTGATGTCAAATTCCATTGTACTGTGGAATAAAATGGTTCATTAGTGAAAGTGTGTCATTGTGTGGAGATAAGAAAGGTGCCTATGGTGGTCAGAACAAGGGTTTTTATCTTAGTCATCTATGGCATAAGCATATTTAAATAATCCTATTAAAATATTAATTAGAATGAGTTCTTAAGGAGGGCCTTTTTCTGGTGGCAATTGCAAACTCTTATCATTCAAGCACAAACATAACCTTATTTTGTTGTCCTGTTTGTGCAGAAGTGTCAAGGCTCCATGCAGTCAGTCACTCAAAGTCTTAAGCTTTTGTTTCTGTGAAACAATGCCATTGCAGTGCTCAGCTGGCACATTGGGCCACATCCTGGAGCTTTAATTTGTTTGAGCTTTCCTCTGGCTGACAGACCTGCAGATTCTTAAGTTTGCACTCTATTCTTTCTGGAAGGAAATGTGTTGCTTGGAAATTAATTATTTTTGTTTGTCTTAATTCTTGTTTTAACAATTAATGGTGATCTCTCTTTAGAGTGCATTCTGTTACTTGGATGAAGATTACATTGTCTGTTTTTTTCTTCTTTTTGTTTTCTGGTAATATATTTGTGGCAATGCCATCAAAATTTCCTTTCCAAAATTTCTTTTCCTTTCACTTCCTTTCAGGAAGAGCTATTCAGAAACCTGTAATCACTGCCTCTGGTGTTTAGATCCAAACACTCCCATATCAGCTTTCCCATTTCTAAGAGGAAAGGGATACTTGCATGTGTCAGACTGTCCTAGGGGCTCTGACCATGGGTGGGACACTCATGGCTCTGTTGGTCTGATCCAAGGCAACGCCTCCTTTCCTGAGTTCTGCAAATACAGCCCAGGGTTTTTGCTGCTCATCCCTGTATAAAGGTTTTCTGACAGCACATAGTTTGTTTCAAGACTCAGTTGGAGACAATTATTAATATAATTGCTCATTATTATGATGAATTAATGGCATCTGATGTCAGTATTATTTACAGTACAATAAAAGAGAATTGTCAGTATTCATAGGCTCTATTTTCCGCTCATGTAAAACTGAAAGTTTGTTTTTGAAGACTATCACCTCTTGATCAAGACTATGTGTTATGACTAACTAGTGTATATAGGGAGCTTTTTCCCAGAGCTGTTTAGGCATGGGCTTTTCTTCTGCAATATTTTTCCTAATTAAAAACAAAAACAAAAAACCAAAAAACAAACAAAAAAAAGAAAAAAACCACCCATGCCTTTTCATAGAAATAACATTCTCCAGGAGAAAACTGATATTTTGCCCTAACAATCCATCCCATTCCCCCACCCCCCTGCTCCCCACCCCCTGGTTTTCTGCCAGGAAAACTGAACAGATGGAGTCACTGCCAGTCTGAAAGGCTCACTTTTGCAAGACAGAATAAGCTTGACAAGGCACTCAGCTAGAAAATTGTCCCTACCTTGAGTATGTCCAAATGGAACACATTTCAAGTTTATTTTCCCCATTTTTTATAGACCTTTATTTCTTCCAAGTAGAGGAAACCTCATTTTCCAGTCAGCTCGGTCCTCGAGCTCCTGCTCCAGTTCTGGTAATGAGCTTTTCTGTGACACAGGTCATGCCCTTTTGCTTTGCTCCTCCAAAGAGAAGTGAACAGCTGTGGCCTCCAGGGCATCATTGTTGGTGTTAGTGACATATTTCCAGGCTGGAGAGTCAGAAAAGCCAAATGCAATGCTGGTGACCATGATGTCCCCCCAGGAGAGCTACCCAAGCCAAACCCTTCACGTTTCTTTTGCTAGTCCTGCTTTCCCAACCCCATTCTAATGTACAGCAGATGGGTTTTAGCTGCCACTTCACTGTGGGGCAGTCACACAGCTGGATTCATCCCTTAGAGAGCTGGTACCTCCCCTTTTTACCTTCGTGTCAACCTGTACACTTGCTCCTAGGGAGCCTGGTAAGGAGTTTCTTCTAACAGTTATTGAGCTGTGCCTAATAATTCATTAAAAATAGCACATCCCCACCTGGACCCAGTGCCAGAGTGCAGGCTGATGAAATGGAGTGTTCTGCTTGCTGCTGGGCAATTGCTTTGGCTAAAAAGGAGGGGCTAGGTTCTGAATGTGTGTTGCAGGTGTTCGCATGTTTTGCTGGTTGAATTGTCTGCCAAAATCGTTATGAAGCACTTGGATTTTCTGGTGGAGGGTAAAAGGTCTGAACAAATAAATATATTACAAAACCAATACATACACAGAAGGGGAACAAGCACTTTCTTCCCAGTGGGGAGCTGGAAGGGAGTCGAATCACCAGTTCCTGGAGTCAGTATGGTGCAGGAATGACTAATATCCCACCCCCAAATCCAATTGTCTTGCACAATCATAAGGAGTATCTTTTCTCATATAGACTGCAGAAGAACCTTCCCTCAATTTGCAGCAGTTTAAGATAACACAGCTGACAAAGCAGGACCTGACACAAGAAATTTTATCTCAGAGATCAGGAGAGAAATTACAGCTCATGAGAACTGTGTTCAGCTTCAGTTTCACTTGCCTGTGTTTGTATGAGAGCAAAAGGTGGTTTGAGAAGTTCAAAATGCCCTGTGAAAACACACAGCTGTTCCCTTCATTTAGAAATGAAAGACAGCTCAAAAAACCCAGCTGTAATTCTAGCAGTCGTGGTTGTGCCTCTCTCAATGAGTTACAGCTGGCCAGGCACTCAAATTCCCTGTGAAACGCTGCTCTGAACTCAAACCCACGGGGCAGCACGGCAAGAAGGAATTGCCATAGTAACCATGCTTTGTGTCTAGAAAACTGATGGACTGTTTTCAGAGGAAATGACAGAAGTGGCATTCTCTGTCTTAGATAAAAATAATGCTCCCTTGATGAATCATATTGCAGGAGACACATGAAGCTTTTTTTTTTCTTTGTTTTGTTTTGATTTGGAAGTTTCTGGGTATGATTTAGTCCATAGTTCTGTAGAATGGGTTTTCATTTGTAATCACTAGAGCTAACAGTACATTCTGAATATGTATCTTGACATAGTTTTAGCTACTATTCAGAGTGATCTCCACATTGATTCATTCTTCACCATTCATATTTTTCTGGTGTAAGATTTCATGGCTTGAAGCCACAGAAATATGAGTAGTGTACACCACAAATTTTTCAAAGGAAGTACTATTAAAAACTTTAATTGGATCTGACTTGATTTCATTTTGATGAATTTATGCCTTGAAAGAATGCATAAAGCTCTCATCCTGGCTTGGAAGGAGGTCATAACTGTAATGCTGGGCATGGGACAGCTCATGTGTCTGTCAGGTGGTCCTTCAAATTTTACATGTGGAAAGAATACAGATTGATATTCAACATATTGCCATCTAATCTTTAGGACAACTTCATATTTATTTTCACATACATCTGATCAGTAAGAGCAATGTGTCTGCAATTAGAAACTTTCAATCTTTTCTGATTTCACTACGAGAAACCATACCAAATACAGTGATAGTTCTCAATTTGCAATACACTTAGCTTGCTCTGAGATTTTCATTGTATTAGACTGATAGTCACCAGTAGTGAAAGTCCATGGGATATTACCATAGACTTATTCCTGCAATTTGCCCCTAACTTCTGGCAGAACTAGCTCCATTTTTTTTTTTAATTTAAAAAATTACTTATTCTCATATGTGAGTCTGACAGAAAATATGCACAAAAATTAGTAGCTAGCATGGTCAATCAATATTTGCTAGAATGTCTTATTTCCATAGTATGAGTTATATAGTACTGAACGTCACAGAATTCTTAGTGGAATCAAAGATATTTGGAAAAGAGACTTGAATGGAGAGCAAAGATAAATAAACCTTCCCTGTTTCTCTAGAGATCACAGATTTTATTCTTTGCATGGAGACAACTTTACAGTAATGGCTTCAGAAGAGAGAAAAATTTTTGTTGAAAGGGAGCATGCTAAAAATGCATAATGAGACTGTTCAGACATGGTTTGTGTGCCAGTAATTTGCTGGGTTATGTTAGGAAGATGTGCTTTGTGAGACAGAAGATAGGTGAACTGTTGTAAAGTGATAATAAAGGACAAGGGTTGCTGTTTTCCTAAACTTTAAGAATCATAGTAACCAAGGTAAAAATAATAAAGCAAGTCCTAACCTGAAAACAACCAGCAATCTGATATTGTAAATCAAAGGCAATCTAGCTAAAATGTTTCATTTTTACTAGCTTTGCAAAAATTACATTCCTCACCCCTGAAAAATTACCCTGGAGCAGGGGGTATTTGGTGAGAACACAGAGGTATGTTCAGTGTGAAAAACTTGCAAAACTAGAATTTTAAAGACCATTTTAACCTGTCTGGAGACAACAAATGTAGAGTTAAAAAGCTCTAAACATCCACTATCAGCCCATCAAAATATGTATTAAGTTTTTTCATTTAATTGTGAGTATATGACTGCCTTCAGACATCATTTAAATATTTAAATACAGAAATATTTCCCTAGCATTTTGTTGTTTTGATTGTTTGGTTGATTTTGGATTTTTTTAAGACGGGCAATGTTTTAAGAGTGGTATGGAGATCTCCTCATCTGTATTTGGAGAACAGAAAGATTTTCAGACTGGCTACACCTGACAACACACTGATTGTCAAAATACCAGCACATAGAATATGACAAGGAAACCAAATTTCAGAAGCATGGCTCAGTAGAGTTTTCCTCCAAAGCAAGACTTTAGCATGAGATTATGAAACCATAAATAAGCACATATGAAATCTCCTTGTATTTTGAAGGTTTACTTTACTTCTGGTTTTCCGTTTTGTCCTCACTGCTCTGGGAGGCTGTTGTGATGCTGTCTACTTGATTTTCTCCATCAGAAGCCCAGGCAGTTCTCATATCACCTGAGTGCAGCCTTAAATAGATGAAGGTGTAAACAGAATTGTCACCTAGGGGTTTGGAGGCACTCAGCATGTTAGGTGCATGGGCAAATCAGACCCATTATGTCCTCTTTTTCTTTCTATTTCAGTTCATTGCCACTTGCCCTTTATCTTCTTCCCCAGCAACCCCTAATACACACCAAAACAGAAACAGCAAACCCTTCCTACTGCACACCATGTGAAGCCAGGTTTAAAGACATATTGGTGTTGTATTTACTCATCATTTTACCCAAATCTTTCCACACTCCCCAGGCTCATATTGCTTTTTTAAAATTTATTTTATTTTTTTATTTTTTAATTTTTTTTTAATTCTGTACAAAACATTGAGGAGTTGCTTAAGTGGGGAGCTTCTTTTTACTCACTGGCATATTTTTTTTATTTCATTTCAGCTCTATGATGGGCCTGATGCAGAAGCCAACCTGATAGGCACTTTCTGTGGACAGTCTCTTCCACTGGCAGGGAGCACTACAGGGACCAGCCTTCATGTGGAGTTTTACTCTGATGGACTGAATGCTAGAAGTGGGTTCCAGATGCTATGGCATGTTAACGGTAAGTTAGCCAGGTTTCCTCTGGGAAGGTAGGTTTCCTTCCCTGTGTGTGTAATGGAGTTCCAGCTTATGCCACTCTATGCAATCTAAATAGAAATAACCCATTAGAGCTCTGTAGCTATTCCATTTCCTCATAGTTCTTCACATACTTTCCCAGTGGATGTTTCTCCACATGTACACAGTCAAAGATCAGCTGATTGGAGATTGAGAGCCATTAGTGAAATATGCTTTCATTTCCAGGGGTAGGCACAGGGATGAAGGGCGTGTCCAGAATTTCTGTACTGAATAGGAGATAGAGGCTGTCACGGGTAACTGTGAGTGACTTGGCCTTTTTAATTGGAACATTCAGCCCTCCGTTTTCCCCATTTCTATAGACTTCTATTTTCTGTGCAGGTTTCTCTCTGGTTTAATTTAGTGGTACTTGTTTTCTTTGGTAGTGTCCACTTCCAGCTGCCCCCGCCCCAATTCTCTGCATGAAGTAACACTGGCCAGGATGTGCTTTGGGTGTTTGTTCTCTTGTTCTTGCATGCCATGAAAACTGTCACAGGCCTTATTAAACAGGCAAGCACGCCTGCCAACTATAAACAAATCTGTTAATGATTGTACAATGGCAAACCATGTTTCCAGCTCCTTCATAAGTGAGGCTACAAATGTAATATTTTTCACTCAGCTTATTTAGCAGCAATTGTGGACTGTAACAAGGTTAAATCGTGTGCCATTGTACATCCCATCAAAGGGGTTCCAACCTTGAAAATAATTAAATCACCCCAGTTGCCCTGTCTGTCTCACCAGTCTGCAGCATTCAGGTTTGGCAGCGTGGAGAAGCAGCTGAAGTGGGCTGCAGAGCCCCACTGTGGGTTGCTGGACACGGTTTGGATGGAAGCTCCTTGCTCCTACCACAGACTGCTGGAGCTTGCAGGCTCCCAAAGGGCTCTGCTGGCTCCACTGAGGTGCCTTGCATTCAGTGGGGTGAATGAAGGAGCGTTCCTGGGTAAGGGAGGGACACACTGGGGAGTGGGATGTGCAGCAGGAGCCAGCAGGGGAAGGGCCCCAGCACAAAGGTACCTTCTTGTGCTTTGGGCTGACGTCATTCTGGAACTGCACAAAAGAAGAAAAAGCAGAGGCTTTTATGCACAGCCAGATGACATCAGTTCCATACAGTAGCCATGGAGCTGGGTTAACTTGCTTTTCTAAAGCTCTCAAAGCTTTCCAGAATCTGCCTGCATGGTAAACACTCTTGTGCTTTCCCTTCTTTCCCACCCCTCTGCAGTCCTTTGCTGCACTGACATTCATTTCTCTGTCAGACAGCACTGCCCTTCTGTTAATTCTTGGACACTAAGCTCCACCCTAATGCTGCACAGGGCCCAGACTGCTAATGTGGGGCTGTGTCTATGCAGCAGACCAGGATCTGTGGGGTCAGATAGGCCTGGCTCTTAGGGAATGTCATTGCTGGCTCAGAACATCACAGCTGTGGCTTCTGACAGCTTGCAATGTGAGTGCAAGTTCCTCTGGAGCTGAGCACAGCTGCCATCTTTTTGAACATTCCAAAAATTTCCTTTTCTCTGTTGGTGTCATGCACAAACACAGCTATTCCTCTTACTCTTGGTGGCTGCATGGCCTGGTTGCCATAGAGTGGATAAATTAGATATGTCCCTGTGGTTGGGTTACTATATTTACCTCTCCTTTCTGAAAATCTTTCAAGTTCATAAAAAAATTTCATTGGAAAAAGTCTCCTTGTCTAGGGGAATTGATCAGGAGATTCAGCCTTTGAGTTAGGTATTTCAGAGTGAAGCATTTGGGTCCCTTCTTCCCTAAGGGCAAATTCCTAAGGGAATCTACATCCAGATCTGGTAACATCTCACCTGACAAGAAAATAACAGAGCTACATATATTGCTGAGAGAAGAGGTTTTATTTCTGCTCAAGTGACAAATGTATGCTCTAGAGTTCAAGCTGCTGTGAACTATTTCTCAGGCTATCCATGTGCTCCTTAACTGGCAGTGTGAAACCTCTATGAGATATCTATCAAGGACATTCACATATTTTGATGGTAAAGAGAGCAGCACTTATATTTGCCATGTGCCTGATACAGTTTGCTTCAGACACTCTTCCCAGCAGCTTTTTCATAGCTGTGAGGCAGTCAAAAAAAGACAAAAGCATACCTCATTGATAGCTGATTTGAATAGCCCCTCCTGCCATAGATGAAACAAAACTGTTTTGATTTAAAACATTTGCATCTGATCTTCACAGCTGCTGAGGAAACCCACTTTAAAAAGTGGTTTCTTTGAAAACCTAAAGGCTTAGACAAAGACAGAATTAGTAACTGATGTTAGGAGAATGCTGTTATTTATGCCTGAAAGTGTCCTATGTAATTTTAACTTGGATAGAAAGCTCTAGTTCAGGGAAGTCAATTTAAAAATTATTGTGGTTCTGAAAGAACACTGTTCTTCTAAGGGGGTTTCATTGATGAGGATGAATTTAGAATTGATTTGGCTAAATCACTAATGTTTTCTTCTTCAGTCAAGGCCTCAAAAGGATTATATACCAGCAGAAAGCTTGGATCTGCAAGGTGCTTATTCTACTTTCACTCTGCTTTAGGAAGCTTAATATAGGCAAATATATATGGGACATATATTGGCCCTCTGAGAAAGAACAAACTTGTGGTAACAGGCTGGATATTGCAAAGATGGAATGCCCATCAAATTGCTTTCCCTAAAAAAAATTCAGGAGGCCAAGAGGGCAAAGGTCTCTCAGTGCAAAATTACACCAGTGACAACTGTCATATCTGAGAAGACACATATTTCCTAGAACTGTCCCTTACCTTATCAAACAACGTGCATGTAGGGCCTCACTGCTTTATATATACATCTGCATTTCATTGAAAGCTCACTCATTTGGCTGCTTGATTGTCAATAGACCTTTTAAATTTTATTGTCTCTTCTCAGCATAGTCCAAATTTGCACCAACTGTTCTTCTTTCTGTTTCATATTGTCAGTATATGTGTCAGGTCCAATGTTAAACAGTTTGTTAGTTCTTCAGAGAAGCACTACAGAAACAGAGGTTAGATGAAGATGCAGAAGCCATTCCTGGAAACATTTGTCAGGCATCCATTAGGATTGCTGCACAGAGTATCACCCTGCATGTCAGCAAGGGAGCTGAGGTCCAGATTTTCTAAGCCTGAGTCATAGGTCTGTTGTTTATTTCTTGTGTAACCTTTCACAAATTGCCATTTTTTCAGTTTCCAAAATGACTATTCCTTTTCAGTGTCTTTCTGAAGCATTAAGTCTAAGGATGAACAAGGTCTGGTATTAACAAATCAGAAAGCAGAAAAAACCCAAAACAGTATCTTACTTGAATTTTTATTCTCTTGCATAAACCCTTATCATGTAAATTATTCTACTTTATCCATTGGACAATATTCTATAACCAAACCTACCCAAAAGAGCAAAAGTTTTCAGAATCAAATCCAAATCATACTTCATGCAAGTATTATTGTAGTACAGTCAAATGTTTGCAGTACATGCTCCTTGCAGTTAGAGCCAGCTTACATTTACTAACATGTTTCACCATGAGTACCACAACTGGAAAACTCTGTATCCTTGCATTTCTCTAACTTTGATTTTGCAGGAACAATGCCAGTTCTCTTTAAGCTTTATGCTTGGGATTTTTCTAGCATATGGCTAAAACATACCCGTGAATAAATCTGAACACCTAGCAAATAAGAGAGTTTTCCACAGATTACAACATTTCTGTGCAGCTGTAATTATTAATGAGAATAGGGATTCTTCTTTGGTTAATGAACACCATCTGCTAACCAGGCAGGCAGTAATATGGAAAGATCTGTAAATCATCCCTTGCACAATCTTCAATGAATACGTAGATTTTAGTCAGAGGAAAGCAAAACCACCAAATATATGTTTCCTAAGTTTTCTGTTTGTTGTCTGATTTCCTAGCAACTAACACCAGACTAGGTAGTAGTTTTCAAGGGAATTCCAGGACCTTTGCACTACTAAAAGAGTAGCTCCCCTTTCTTATTTTTTTCTCTGTTTAATTGCAGGGCTGAAATGTCCAAAATTACTGCAAGGAGGTTGGCACAAACTGGTCATATGCTGTATGCAGTTCAGCTGCAAGCAACTTTTCCAAAGTGCAGCTGTCTGCATTTCACAGCACACAGCAAGACCAAGTATTTCTGTGCTGAGAAAAACTTTTAAAGATGTCTCAGTAGGAGCAGAATGGCTTGTTATTATTCACTATTATTTCAATGAGAGCTGAAGTAATGCAGCTATTTATAAGTTCTGCTTCTGCATTTTTATTTATCCCTAAAGATCACACTTTTTACTTTGTTGCTATAAAACACACAAATTCCATTTATTTAAATAGAATCCAAATTTTATTTGATGTTTGCAAACAAATACAAACATTGGGAGGTTTGTATTCATGTAATTAATTGTTCATGTAGCTTTGTAATCAAAGATACATTTCAAAAAGTTCATTATTTGAGTTTTCTCATTTTGGCCTTGTAGTACAGCAAATGAGTTTAAATTGGGAACATATGTTTTAATCTCTTAAGTATTTATGTAAATATTTTTAAAAAATCATCTAGCATCTATATTTTCAGCCAAGCACAACAGAATTGACTTTTACCTTATCTGTATAAAGAACAGAAATATCATGCACAGACTTCCTGGGAGTTGGCCAGAGAGTTCAGAGATAGTGCTTCTGCTCTGATGTGGAGGTTTCTTGTGGCATATGCTGGTCAGTCAAAAAAATTTAGGTGTGAAGTTCACATATTTGCGAAGATCAATGAGTTCTTCTTTCAGCTATTAGTCAGTGAATGCTTAGGCATAAACTCAAATAATTCTGATCTTTTTGCAAACAATTTATAAGAAATTAATATCAGAGACCTAAACTTACCTCCATTTTACTGGAGCACTTTAGAAGAATCACTCCATTTAAAGAAAAAAAAAAAAAAANTTTTCTGGGACCTTATTTAGTTGGAAGAAAAGAAACAGGACATTAAAAACAGTTTGACCTTCTTACTCCTCATGTGCTTCCAGAGAATGTCGATTGAGCTCAGAGGAAATATAAACCTCTCTGGAGAGGGAGTGTGAGTAATCTGAATGCTACCTGCAAGGGTTGCATGGAAGAAAGGTCTGTGCCTCAAAGAAGAGCACACAAGCTTTCCTCCCTTCTGAGCCATTTCAGGTTTAAATAAAAAAATGTCTTGTGGCTATCAGGAAACTCTTAGTAGGAGAAGCTGAGTCATAAGTGCCTGTTAATTTTGAAAATGTTCCCAGCTTTCTTCGGGCTGAGATAAATAGCAATTGGCTTTGTTTTGCCTGCTGAAACTCCCCTGATCCCTGTTCCCACCCCTCAGCAGCAGAGACATGAAGTCTGTTTGTTGAGAAATCTTTCTGTTTCCCAAGCTGCCCAAGTGGCTTTTTCCTCCTGAGGTCTGTCCTTAGTGGCTGTGTAATTCCAGCTACTGAGGGGAAAGAGAGTCTGCAAATTCCACTGTAAGGCTTCCCTGACAACAACACCTTTTTTTCTGCAGTTGTAAAACCTCAACAACATGGTTTCTTTAGAGGAAAACCAGGCCATCTTCCAATGACACTGGGAGAAAAAAGAGATTGTGGTTTACACTGAAGCTTTCTTCCTCTCCATCTCACTGATGAAATGTTCATGGATATCAAAGTTTCAGGGGGCTTAATATTTACCTGTGCTGACAGCCTCAGGAAAGGAAGTGTACTGCCTTTATCTCCATAGGGATCAAAGGCAAGATTAGTTTAAAATACACTTAAAACTTCTTTAGTTCCTAAATTGAGATGCCCAGTAGCTTGACAATGTAGCTTTGTGACTGCAGGGCAAAGCCACCTGTGACTGCTTCAGGTGTACCAAGGTGGGGAAAAGGGAGAAGAGCTAAGCCTGTGCCAATTCACCTGTGAGTCAGCTTCAGCTGTGTAAAGGTTTACCTGGATTAGTGGGAATTCTTTTGTTTAAAAGGTGCTTTTCTGATGGATACTGTGTGATGGACTTAGAGAGGTCAGTGCTACATAGCTGTCATGGCCTCACATCTGTATTTAGATATCTCCTATTTTAGCTTAAAATAGATTCTTATAGCTTTGCTGCCTTTCAGACTTGCTGCTCTTTTCCCCTCACAGATCAGTGTTTTGCAGTCTAGAAGTCCTATAGCCAGCTATGAGGAAGTCAAAGTCAGGTTTTCTGTGTGAAGCTGAAAGACCTCATGGTAGAGATGGTGGTAAATGCTTCTGGGACTTAGCAGCCACAAGTTTGGCATGAAAGACATTAAGGAAAATATTTGCAGTTAATTGAAGATCTTGATCTACAGCTTCATGAAAATATGGTGAAAAGCAGAGCAATGACCAAAGACACCTTGTTCAAATTGTGAATTCTTCTTAGATTTAATAGAGATTAGATGAGTTTTATACATCTGTGTGTATAGGTTGAGCAGATCAAAGGGGTAGTTTATTTGGTTTATCTTATAAAATATCTTCTATAAATAAGGGCTCTGATACAGATGTTATTTATCACTTCTGACATACCACAGTATTTGCCTCCGGGAATATAGAGCTCATGGTTTGTTAGATGGTTTTATTAACTATTTTGGGGCTTTGCAATGTGACTTCCCTCTGGAGATGAAGCCAAAGAGATTGATGGAGTGAGGGCATTACAATGCTCAAGTGACCCTATAAATTCTGTGTAAGCAAAAGATTAGTGCCTAAATGAAACACTTGGGGGGCTTATAATGTAAAGAGCAAAAGAAAATGCTGCTGGAAGGCAGAGTGGCACACACAAAATCAGATCAAACACAGAATCCTTTTTCTTCCTACATGTGACAGGTACATAGCCACCCTGCTGGCTTTTCTAAAAGTAAGGTTTCACTCTTAATGTAGCTGATCTAAATCTGCCCTGGTACTGGGAGGGCTGCTATGCCTTCCTACTGTGTTTATGCCTGAACTTGGGGACTAAGTGAGGAATAGCATCTTCCCAGGAATTCATTAAAGAGAGGCTAGTGCTACGCTTAGCACATCTCCATAAAGCAATGATAAAACTAATCTCAGATGTTCAGCTGCTTTGTCCTGTTAAACCAGGGCCTGCATTTCATCCATTGTTTTGCTACTGTGTTTGGTTTTTTTTAAAAATCTAGCTCATAGTTGTAAGAACTTAGTCACCCCAGGGTCTGGGGAGTGGTGTTAGGACAATACATTCTTATCTGAAAAGAAAATACATAACTTTTCAAACACAGCTTGTGGAACAATTGCACTGTTACAATTGAATAAAAAAAAGAACATTAAACCCACCAAGTGTCTGAAAGCTGGTTTATCCACCGTGATCTGGCAATTTGTAATCATGCTCAGTAGGCTGAGGCAAATTGCATTGTCTTTAATTTTATGATTTCTAAAGCAGTGGGAAATGGCATTTTTACAACAATAGAAAGACCTCCCTATGGTAACTTAGCTTGTGCATTATTTGAAGTCAGTAAGAGCTGAAAATGGATCTGATTTAACTTTCTTGAACTGATAAAGTTAGAGGCCAATAAAAAAATTTCACTTTTTTTCTCTGTGTCTCAGCAGTGAGAGCAGATGCTGAGGTTTGGTACGAAACGTACCAAAACAGGAGGTGAAGTACTTCCTGCACAGGCAGTGAAACAGCTCCAGCCTGCCATTCTCTTCCCGGGCTCCCTGGGACAGGGCAGACCCTCCAGCCCAGTGTACACATTTGTGGATGAAATGGGTGCTACTGCCTGTCCTTACCAGAGCTGTCAGTGAGTTTTTCCAGACCTCCTCACTAGCAGGCTGCTTTGCTTTGTTGTCAGGTTGTGGAGAAGAACTCTCTGGCCCTTCTGGTTCGTTTCACAGCCCTGGCTACCCCAACAGATACCCAAGCAATAGGGAATGCATCTGGTACATCCACACAACGCCTGGTAGCAGCATTCAACTCACCATTCAGGAGTTCGACATTGAGTATCACCCAAACTGCAGCTATGATGTTTTGGAGGTAAGAGCATTGGTTTTACTCCTCTAAAATACACAAGTTATATTCATTTTTATCTGAAACAGATAATCCCAAGAACTGCAGATGCAGAACAAACAATTCTACCACAATTTCCAATTTCTGCTGTGGCTACAGTTATGTTCAATGGGTATTGTCACAGAAACCACAATGCTCTTATTATTTTTTGCTTTTATGTCTTTGGTGACTGTATACCTTAATCAATTATGATGTTGTGCACTGTATGCTTCCTAACAAGCGACAAAACTGCTTTGAAAACCTTAGTCNCTTCCAAGGATGTGGGGAGATTTATAACCCTGAGTGATGAAAATTATGAAGAATCTTTGCACTCAGAAAAAAAAAAATATAAAAGAAGAGGCAATATCCTAGTCATCTTAGGGTGGTGGAAAAAGCAGAAAAGGGGCCTCTCTAAGAATATTCTAACTTTTAATAGACCCATAGGACTGGATGACCCTGTTCTATATGGCATCTTTTCACTCATGTTGATAAGCAGCCAGGACACCAATCTCAGCTAACAGAGTTGAATCGACTTCCAGAACAGGAAGAAGGGATAGGAAATAATTTCAGGAAGAAATTGTTTAGAACTATAGACTTTCTTGACTGCTCTCACTTAAGACATTTGAGATCATTAATGGAGGGACACTTGTTGTGACTTTTTGTGAATATTAACACATGGGTGAGTTTTTAATGTTTTTGTAATGAATGCAAAAGATTGATTAAGAGAACTTATACCACTCTGCTGCAGCCTTTCTTCTCCTCCTAACCTAACCTCTTCTCCTGATCTAATACAGCATACAGTTAGACAACTTTCTGTCCAGGACCCACACCTATGCTCTGCTGCCCATTCCCACATTCTGACTTCTGTAGGATCTGGGTGTAAGGAAGTTGTTCCATGAATTCTCCATCAGTAGCATTGGCAAGTATGCCTGTATGTCACATTGCTGACACCAGAGACTGTGAGTAGGTGACCTGTACTGGCTGGTTTGGGTATTGATGGAGTCTGTTGTATTGCATCTTCATTGTTCTTTGTGCCCAGAATTACTAGATTGAAGGTAACCTGCCTATAAACTTTCATTATGCCTCTGTTGCCCAGAGGAATCCATTAAACAGCCTCCAAACCTAAATTTACTGTGGATGACCATGTTTTGAATAGTCCAAGGACAATACCTACATCTGCAGATGGTTGTTCAGGAGCTATCATGATCCAGCAAGTGTACAGATGGCTGAAAACCATTTGTTTGAGAACTTTTTGACTGGGAAGGTAGCTGGCCTAAAGCCAGGTGAGTGTGTTGCCAGACACCAACTGCTTAAAGACACCATTTAATAGGACCCTGCAGTTTGCTGCTCTGTGTTCCTGAGCAAGGTATTCACCTTAGGTTTTGGGTTTCCTTTCTTTTCCATTTGCAGCTTAGTTGCTGTGTTTTGCTTATTTCCAATCATACTGATTCATCTGCACAGATGCTCGCCTTGCTGCTTGAACTCCCCTGCCTTCCTGCCCTCAGAGTTGGCATGCTTCGAGTTACTTGTCTCCTGACCTTGGTTCATCCAGTTCCCAACACCTGTCTCTGATCTGCTGGCAGATAACCTAACATAAATCAACTTACAGGGGAAAATTTATTCATGTCTTAGTGCGTGATCAAAGGTCCTGCCTGGCAGCACAGAGATTCCTCTGCCAAACTGCAGGCACGGTGGAGCTTTGTGCACCTTGCCACATACATATTTTCTTGCTTTTGTTGTAAAATTTATTCATACCATGATTGACATAGTCTGAGCAGAACAAGTGATGACTCAGATTTAGTTGAGGAAAAAAAAAAAAGAACAAGGCTAGCCATTTTCAGAAGCTGCTTTATTTTGTCATCTTGTCACTTTCTTTCCTGTAGTTGTCTATGTATTTCCAAGCTGAAAACCACACACGCATTTAAGTTTGCAGTGTTAAAAAAAAGTTACTGGTGTGCTTTTGATGCCGTGTCTTTCAGTGATCACTAAGGTTCCAAAGGTCTTTCACTCTCACATTATCACCCCAAAAGTATCCTGTCTAAGTATCTCTGGGGTTTGAAGTATGTTTTTTCTTATGGTTCTTCTCCTGATTTCATGTTTTCCTTATCTCTGAGTAGTAAGTTCTACTGTTTCCCGCTTCCTTTCACATCAAAAAAATTTCCAGTTTTAATAGGAAGTCAAAATCAGTACTAAAGTAGCTCTGTACTCTGCTGTCCCTCCATGTCCCATTCAGTCTGCTACCTGAAATAATATGTCCTGTAATAAATATTTCCCAGCAATCACAAAACTTGGTCTCCTGGATGCATTTAGCTTTTGCTTAGGAACACCCTCATCCCTTTGACCTGGCAGTGAATTTAGGAAAATTCCAAGAGATTTTCTCATTGCAACACCTTTGTTGCTAACTTCATTTTTGTACCGTAGTTTCTTGAATAATTCACACTTGCACATTTGTCTGAAGTATACTTGTTCTTGTAAAAGGCAGCATCTCCCTTCCCTTTCCTCTCCTTT